>FN649728.1:942308-982799 GCA_000310025.1 Ectocarpus siliculosus | reverse complement strand
CGCCGTTTCGCCGCTCCCGTGGCCGCCTGCGAAGGGGACCGCCGCCGCTCCACCGCCGCCCGCTGCTGCCACCGCCGGGCCGTCGCCGTCGCCGCCGCCACCGGGGCCTGCGTCATGGCCTGCACCTTCGCCCTGGTGCCGCCGTGTCGCCGCTCCCGTGGCCGCCTGTGACGGGGACCGCCGCCTGCTCCACCGCCGCCCGCTGCTGCCGCCGCCGGGCCGTCACCGTCGCCACCGCCGCCGGGGCCTGCGTCATGGCCTGCACCTTCGCCTGGTGCCGCCGTGTCGCCGCTCCCGTGGCCGCATGCGATGGGGACCGCCGCTGCTCCACCTCCGTCCTCTGCTGCTGCTGCCGCTGCTGGGTCGTCGCCGTCGTCGTCGATATCGCCGCCGCTCCCGGAATGGTCGTCCTCACCCATCGAGGCTGAACAATCCCCGCCAAGAAGAGCGACGCAACCACGCCAAACCAGGCTGACCAGACCGCCGCCGACCGCACCGGGGTACGCCACGCCCCTGACGCCCCATGCTTCGAGACAGCTGGGCGAGAAGGGAGACCTTCGGGTCCGAGGACGCACGAGGGGAGATGCGCGCGCCATGTCACAGCAGCAGCTCTCTACTCTTTCGGAGGACCGGCAGTTCCCATCTCTGCCGAACGAGGCCGTCAGTACTCCTCTCCCTCCTTCCGAGATCACCATGGGGTTGCTGGCTCAGGCGAACGAAGATGTCCTCCTCTCCATGCTGGATGCTCGGCGAGTCATGAACGGGAAGACGATGCTCCGGCCAGGATTGGAGGGGGATGATGAGCAGGGGGGCGGAGGGGAACAGCGAGCTCGGAGTGGGGACGCGGGAGGAAGCAAGGGCATCCTGCCTAAGGGGGACACGGGCGAGAAGGGACGCGTGGGGTATGGATGGTCGATCGGTCCCTCTGAGCGGGGCGTTCCGCTCGGGCTCATGGCGCGTCTTGCGACGCGCGACGACCTCGATTCAGCTATCTCTGAGATGGAGCCACCCCTTCTGCGTCCCGACATGCCGCGCTGCCACGCCAAGGACCTCAGGGTTCCCCAGACATTCAAGGAGGCGAAGGAGAGCGTGCACAGCACCCAGTTCATGGACGCAACGAAGAGAGAGGTGTTTGGGTTGCTAGAAGCAGATGCATTCAAGGTTGTTGGACCCTAGCAACCAATCGGTAATTGTATCAAGTCGAAGTTTGTGTTTGATTGGAAGGTAGATGCGTTCGGCTTTCCTACGAAGGCCAAAACCAGACTTGTGGCAAGAGGAGATATGCAGAAGGAGTACATTGACTTTGGTGATTTGTATGCTCCCACAGTAGCTTCGTCTAGTGTTCGTATGTTGGCAGCTTTGGCGTGTGAGCTTGACTTGGAGTTGTGTCATTTCGATATCGATCAGGCGTTTGTGAGGGCCCCTCTCAAGGAAGGCATTTTCATGCGATTGCCGGAAGGATGTGGTGCGTTGTCGGGGAAGATTGTGCAGTTGAACAAGAGCCTTTACGGTTTGAGGCAGGCATCTAGGGAGTGGTACGCGTTGCTGAAGAAGTGTCTTTTGGCTTTGGGTTTCGAGCAGTGCATGGCCGATTCATGTGTTTTTCGCTTAGTCGAAGGGGGGGAAGTAGTGTTGATTCTAGTAGTACACGTAGATGATATTTTTGCAGTGGGGACGAAGGAGAGGTGTGATCAATTTGGGAAGGACCTGGGCGATTACGTACCGGTGAAGTATCTGGGGGAGTTGCAGTGGTACTCTGGTTGCTATTACGAGAGGGACAGAGAGGCAGGTAGATTGACGATTTCGCAGGAGACATACACCAAGGAGTTGGGAGAGAGATATGGTGTGGAGTGGGGCGGAAGCATTCCTTTGCCCACGACTTGGAGACTTTGGGACTTTGATGTGAATGAGCCGAGCGTAGAGCACCCATTTCGCGCGCTGATTGGTTCGTTGCTATGGATAGCTTTGTTGACTAGGCCGGATATCGCGAATGCGGTGAGGGCAGTAGCGAGGTACTGTAGTGCACCCAAGTTGATCCACTGGAAGGCTGCACTTGGCATCTTAGGATATGCAGTTAGGACTAGTTCTTTCGGGATTTCTTTTCAGAAGGGGACAATTTCAGGGTTTTCTTTGATCACGTTCGTCGACGCGGATTACGCCTCGCGTGCGGCGGATCGTAGGTCGGTTTCAGGGGGAGTAGTAATGTGTGCGGGGGGAGCGATAGCATGGTTTTCCAAGACTCAGAAGTGTGTGACGTTGTCCACCACGCAGGCAGAGTACGTGGCGATGGCGGACATGGGGAAGGAGATTCTTTTTTTGAGGCAGGTTTGGCGCTTTATGTTGCCGAAGGAGTTGCGGCCGTGCATTCCACTGTACGAGGATAACGAGGGTGCTATCCAGATCGCAAAACACCCGATCTCGAATTCCAACTCGAAGCACATCGACGTGCGGCATCACTTCCTCAGACAACTGGTAGATGAGAAGGAGGTAGAGATCATTCATGTAGCGTCGCAGTACCAGCATGCTGACTTCCTCACGAAGGCGCTACCTGAGAGGGATTTTGTGTTCCACAGGGACTACGTGATGAACTTAAATTGAGCAGTCCCGGAGTTTTTTGTGTTGTGTTTTTGTTTGTGTGATTCTTTCGATTTGAGTATATGAGGAGTTGATTTTCTACGAGTTTGAATTCAAGAATGGCCGATTGACATTATATTTGGTATATCTGTTTTAATGGTTGGTTGGGAATACTTTCTATCCGATTGAAATTCTAAATGATCAGTCCTGGAGTCTTTATTTTTGTTTTGTTTTTTTGCGTTTGTGCGATTCTATTGAATTGCTATTTCTGAGGATTTTCTACGATGTTGAATTCCAGGGTGACCGATGGATAATCTCTGCAGTGTTTCTGGTTTAATGGTTAGGAGAAGAGTTTCAAACCGGTTGGAGTTCTAACGAGTTTTGTTTCGGGTTTAATGGTCATGGTGTTTTGGCGAAGACGAAGCATGAGATGGATGGAATGTTAATCACTAAGCCTTGCGTTCAGGTATTTGGTATAAGAGGGTATGCATGTGTAAGGTAGTTAAATGAGTCCGGGTGTAATCTTGCCAATGCAGCGAGTAGGGGGGCTGTTGGATGTACTCACAGCATCAACAGATTATTGCGAGCAAGAATTTCCCGAGCAGATGGAGCGGGGAGTTTGGGGGTTCAATGGTTGCTATGGATTAGATTTGGTGGTACCAACTTTATCACATATTGCAGGTTTGAGGGTATGGGTGTCTACAACGAAATTTGTGTGCGTGGCTTGTGGTTCCTCACTTCCTTTTTCTGTGTATAATCAAGTCCTTTTTCCGGCTCTCACGCCAACCCCGGCTTCCACGCCCATACTCCGGCTATCACGCCAACCCGGCTTCCACGCCTTCAGGACTCCCACGTCCCTACATATACCTTTACATCAGGGCCACCACGCCACCCGGCTTCCACGCCACAACTATATTATACACGAGCTTCCACGCTCCACCACGTAGAAGGGCTTTCACGCCCGCGGATAGTTTCTACATTTTGACCGTTGGCAGTACCCAACTGCTGGCACCTTTTGTTTCCCACTACGGGACCCCGCGCCGAGGCACCCACGCACAAAGCTACTCAACAAGATATACATTGTAGTCTAGAGGTACAGTGAAACAAATAATACAATGAGCCGAAGTGTCCGGCGGGTTGGATATCTGTTGGCGTCGAAACTCAAAGGGCGATATTCGTCCGGCTGAAACCTGCTATTACCAAGGGGGTGGCGTTTCGGGCGACGAGATAGTCAATGGTATCGTTCCGGGGCAACTTACGTGTCGATGGGGAAATCACCCCAGCACGAAGGCAACGCTTCTTCTATAAAAATACCGACTGATCCCGAACGGGCCAATGAATGGTGTTCAAAGTTTTGAAGCAAACTCGATCCGGTGTTGGAACCTGGAGAAATCTACACATATGAGAGATGTGATGAATCCGTTTGTGAGATTGATGGGCAATTTTCATAATCCAAAGTCATTCTGATAGATTGAGAAGTTACCTCAAAAACGGCCCACGAATACTTCCGTGCCTTGTTGTGGAGAGTTACATGTAGATCTACAATATGTATGCATGCCATTCTCCTCGGGTTTTGCCGGACAGTGAGGGATCCATCAACGTGTCGACATCTTCCTCTGGATTCATATAGAGCTGGAACAAGACCGCTGAGGCGGTGTGATGATCAATAACACTACCATTCTGGACGGACTAAAAAATTGATGATGGGTGGTGTACATGTTTGTAGGAATGACAAGGAAGCGACTGATGTGAAATATGAGTAGCACTGGAGGTACTTGGGGCATGATGAAAAAGGTAGAGAATGGGGATGGATACCTGGGATAATAGCGTACAAGCCCCCCGCTGGGGTTCTCTTTTCAGACAATAGAACAATCCGGGCGAACTGGCTGTAGGCATTTCCATCCGCAGCCAATCACCTCTTCTAATTGTTCATGTCGGTTGATGACGTTCCGGCAATTTTAGTCTATAAGTTGTCCAACGGAAGAAAAATACAAACGAGCTCGAAACAAGGGAACCAGGGAAGCCAATTGGCCACCGGTGTGTTGCTTGCGTACGCTGTTCACACAGGGTTTATTAGATAAAATTAGACCATCTGATCAGTCAAAATTAGACCATCTGATCAGTCAACCGTTGACTGGATGGTCTAATTTTATCTGATAGGGTTGTTGTTGTTGTTGTTGTCTTCACATTAGGTGAAATATTTTTTTCCGGAACGCGTCAGACGTCATAACGCATACTCTGCTGAGAGCTGGTGCAACCATTTGTTCGGTGGGTTTAGTTGCGCTGTTTTTTCGGTTTTCGATGTATTGCTCCAGGCAGCGTTTATCATCTGTCTTTGCTCTATTCTCGTAGCCGAGTGGTATGTCTCCTAACTACAGCACGTCGACGGCCCTACGTGGTGCGTGCGTATGTTGAGAAATCCCACCGACATCCTTCCATGTGCAAAGAGGGACGAGGAAGTTCTCCCGAAAAACATAGACCCGATGCATGTATTTTGTCCGCCCGGAGCGGAAAAATAACATGCACATGTGCACACACACCATCTACACATTTGCGACAAATCGAAAATAATCAGGTAGTCGATAACGCCGAAGAACTCGATACACCTTGGAACCAACCCCGCACCACGCGGACGCGAGCCAGCGTTCACGACATGGGAGTATCACAATTCCGAGAGAGTCGAAATTGCGCTCCTCCGTACAAAACTACCGGTAGGCCTGCTACCGTTCAATAGCTACATGGCCACGGGAACGGACGGCGTATGATGTTACTGTAGATTCGTACATACGGACAAACATGGTAGGTACTGGATGGAACGATCAGAACGGTTTTATATTTGTGAACACAACAACTTCTCTCCCTTTCATCTGCACACATACCTCTCACAATTGTACGCTCGCCCACGAAGCACAGACACACGCAGCGGGACTGTAGTCCGGCGCGCGTTTCGAGCCGAACAAACTCTGCACCTCTCTGCCAGGAGAAGAGGGAAAGAGAGTAGTAGGGTCTGAACTGGTGGATGTGGCCGAGATGGACGCGGCGCGGAAAAATGTACCAACAACGGCGAAAAAATAATTTCGATTTTCATTCGCCGAATACCTTTCTTTTCATTCTGCCTCACGAACTGAATGACTCCGAACTTCAGTACATGTTCGTTTTTCGAGAAAAGTGGGATCAATCATCGATGTGTCTGCAGAGCGCCAACCACTACTGTACGTCTGTTTTAATAGGTTCCAGCGGTGATTTACGTCGTTGAAGCAATATTATGAAAGATCCGTCCGAATGTTGTTCGGCGAAGATTTTCTCAAAATGATTTTCCGTGGAATCCGTGGAATGTTGCGGGGGAATTGATCTTTGCAAGACTTCCTCGATTGTCGACAAACCACGTCGGCCCTGTGTCAAAACAGATGATGACCTGCACCACACCAGATGACAGCTATTTAGAACTTTCTCGAAGACCGAACAGGCGTGGCTTTGAGCAATTCGCGAGGCAGACTGCACGACACCAAAATAACAAGAGAGCCGACAAAGAAACATTTTTCTGCACCATTGTGCATACCAGCTACCGCAAAGGGTACAGCATACTTGAATATCTCAAAACAGAAATAACAAAGGCCTCAGGAAATATTGAAATAATCGTCATACACAGCACATGGCAACAAACAAACCGGGGCACGGGCGCGTAGGCAAAGATAAGAAAAAATTAAAAAGTAGGAGAAAGAAAGAGAGCCCATTGCTCCCGCTCGACACCGGAACAAGAACAGATCTCACTTTAATAAAAATCAACGATGACCAAAGAGGGAAAAAATAACAAGCGCCTGAATTTGTTTGCTTGTACCCCTGCTAGGCTCTGTGGTTGTGGGGTACAAGAAAACCCAATAATGCGACCCTGGACTTTCGTAGAAGCCCGACGTATGACCTACAGCGTGTTCGCAGAGTTTCCGTGATAGAACACCGACAAAAGTTCGCTGGTTTGAAGCGCATAGATCTCCTGCCCCCCCTCCTTTCAGCGATAACTCTCGATACACCGTATCGTGTGTATCGTACGTGTCTCTAAAGTACTCGGTGCACGACGTGTGGGGCTAGGCAGCAGCACACGTGATGACACATACATATGTTGCCAACACTGCAAAGCAGTTGAAGCTGAGTCTAGCGGGCAGGGAGGGGAGGTGAACAGCACACGACCCTGAATTGTCCGACTTTGCCCCAACAACAATAAACTACGGACACCCGCGAAACACAGTTGTTATTATTACCTTTCGCTAGATTACCGAGGACTTATTCACATGGCCCTTTGGTTTGCGGGCCTGCTTCGCGGGCATGACCGTCTGGGGCGTTTCTTCGTGTCCTTGTTGTCGGAGCGGGATCGCTTCGTCGGTTTCAACGACTGTGGCGTTTTTTCGGCATCCCGCTTCGTGCTAAAGAAACATCTGATGTGTACGGTTGTTCTACCAACAAGGGCAAATAGCCCACGTTCGAAATACCGCTGTCATACAAACTCAAAAGCCGTAACCTCCATCAACGTTTGGCACAAGCAACCAAATTAGGTAGCGAAATTCAAAGATTGCCATCAAGTGCAGCCAACATGGAATGAGTAACATCTAGCCAGTCTGCTGCGGCAACAATGTCATCCTCGGCCTCCTCTGGAACGCCATCTACCTCTCTCAACTCCGGCGATGTCGAACATGCATCGGGAACACGGGTCTCCAACCCAGATAGGACATAATCACCATCACTCCCGTCGACCGCACTGTTGAGAACTTCAGTACCACTTACGCCTACCCTGCCCAATCCACGGCGGACGTGTGAGGTAGACGAGCTCGATCGAGGAGGCCGGCTTATTTGTGGGGCGGGCTCTTGGTGCGATTCCCACGAGCTCGTAGACGCCATTGATTTGTCGCTGTTGCTGCAGGGGGCATCCATGATCGAGCCAGTCGCGTTCTCGGGAGTGACACACGCCGACATGTTGTTGCTCTTGTTTTCCTCACCGACAGGTTGTAGATGGTCGTCCGTGCAATTAGTCCGTTGTGACCCGGTGTAGTCGCCAGTGTCGTGGGACAGGTTGGAGAAGACGTTCAAGCCTTGACCCGCGATAGTCGTGATCATACCCCCATATAAACTGCAAAGGAAGTCATGACGAGCCAGCGGGAGCCGGCGCGGGCGAGGGTTGGACATCATGATACAAATGGCATCAAGTTGGATTTGGGATGGAGTGCCACATCAAGATCCTCGTCCAGCGCTCGAGCAAACATGTCGCCGCGATCTGGGAGAACACCGGACCGCGTGAAAGGATGTACCCCTTGTGTCATTTGTTTGAGGCTCAGCTTCCGCGTGGACCAATGGGCTCTGCCTCATTTGTACATAGTCTGCTTTCCCATGCCCTGATCTGCTGGTCCTTTTACTTCGTCTCGTCGCAAATTGCAGGAATCTCTCCGCGTGTCTTCGGATTTGTTTTCACCCGGATGTCAATTTGTGAAAAGTTTTGATCACAGAAGCTCACTTCCCTGAGTTTGGAGAAGAGATTGGAGGTGCCGACAGCAGCCAATGGCATTGTGCAGGCACCATCACCAACAACTGTATTCTACACACCTCTTGGGTGTTCATACCAAACACAAGGCTTGAGTCAATTCGTCCATCTAGCAAGTTGTGCGCGTCTCCCTTCTTCGCTACCTCCCCGAGCTTCCGAGGGCGTATTGGCCTCGAGCAATTTGTGTGTAATTTGGCAAAGCGATGTTGTTGTATAGTGGTCAATCAGGTATATCCGTTGGCATATATTCAAAATTCATACACAATCTCTAGCAAGCTGTTCGCCTGAGAAAATATTAACGAGATCGACAAACGGAATCGTTTGCCGATCGAAACTCGTGCTGGTGGTTCTGACAGAACGAAACGGTCGACCCTTCTGACCCACTCCCAGGACACCGTCCATCTCTATAAAATATTCCCGCCCGGCGAACTGAAACTGTGGGAGTCCGGGGAAATCCTTGCCCAAAACAACAATGAGTGCACCCTTAATAAATGAAGATTTCAGGCTGATCAACGACGAAGAGGTTACATTTTACGGGCTAGACGATGCCATCGTTCACTGTTACGCATGTAGGAGTGTTTCCGTCGTTGTTTGTGATTTTCCGACACGCGTGTCCCCAAAAACAATACGCCTTGGTGCTGGTGATATGTTTCGACGAACCCTTGTGCACATGTCATACTTCGAAGTATTAGGTCATCGCTCGCGTCCCCCCACGCACCTGCACTGGAATGTATCGCAGAATGCAGGCATCCCACGCCACTCCTCCCAATGTGGCGCTGGCAGAGAGGTAGAGGAATGGGACGGATTGTACACGTCCCGTAACCGACCATACAGTGCTCGAGCTCTGGAATCGTCAATCGCTGCTAGGGCTGCCAGGACACCGTGTGGCATGTGACCCCTTGTTACGTGGCGGGGGATACGAGCGGGGCAGTAAAATGAGAGCATGAGAGTGTATCAACAAATCACATCCCATAGACCATTGACACACTTTGCACGAACGTCATGATTTCCTTCGGCCAGTCCCACGGAACCAGCAGTCAAGATCGTACCAGGAAAACGTCCTCACAAGTCTTCATATTGAACAACCAATATTGAATTGTTCAGCAATGTTCTTCTTGTCGAACAGACTCACGGCGCAGCTTCTCAGAACTCGCCCCCACCACGATTGGCAGCCCCTTTGCGATACCAGTTGGTGATGTTCATGCCCCGGCTCACCAATTCATCATGCAGCGACACAGCCCAGGGTACAGCTCGAACACCTCGACGCAATATCCGAACCTCTCCATCGCCCCACCAGCGTCCCCGTTCGCTGCTTTTTGAAAGGCCAAGGTCCTGTCAAATGCGGATGCCGTCATTGTAGAGATGTTGACAATCAACATTCAGCATGCCGTGGGTCATCGTTCGGTAAAAGTTAGTATTACACCTTCTCACCAATACCCAAGAATTCGTGTGGCTGTGCAAATATGGTAGTGGTCATAGCTCAACGGAGCCTGAAGGATGACACGCGAAGAACACAGCACCTTTCGTGTTTTCGACAATGGGGAGCACGTTGTTTTGGATTTACTTACATGCTAATGAGGAGACCGCCGATGCCCGTGCGAATGTTTGGTCTGCTCGCCAAACAGTTGACGGCCGGCCGCGAGGGGAAAGGGAAATAAGGGCGCGTGTAAGAATGCAGCAACTCTATGCTGATACCATCACTTGCGGCACCAGGGGTGAACCGACAGTTGAGGTGCAGAACGTGCATTTTGTGTCGTCCATATGGATATGGTTTCGAGACGTCGTAAACATTTGAAAGCGATCCGTCAAGCAAGGTTGAAAGTTTCTCACCGATCAGCTGCTTCTTGTAGGTGTTCGAACGCGATCAGGTTATCTTTGAGCCCAGCCACCATAGCACCAGACACCTCTTCCGCCTGGGGAGCGTTGCCGTGCGGCTTAATATCGCCCCTGTCCTCCTCGCAAGGCTCGTCATCGCTCGAGGGCCTGATCATCACAGTGTCCTCGCAAGCTCTCTCCAAGGCAAGTTGCGTAAATGCAATAATCGACTGGGTAACATACCGATACATGTCCCCTTCGCATGCAGCTGGGTTGATCTGGGTCATTCGGAACAGCAGAAGAGGGTGGAAGTGCAGATCTTGTAGCATACACAACTGCACAACACTACCATAATCCTCGACTCCCTGACACGCCAGAGTGATGCACGTCGACATATCGCCAAGGGGGCAGGCCTTGTGCCAATGTGCCAAGGGCATGTCACCTTGAGGTTCCGACAAAGTCGCGTTAAAGGTCAAGGGTACAGCAAGCAACCATTGCTGTTTTCGGTTGTCGTTGTTACTGCTAGTGGTGTTGGCTTCACACGACCAAATTTCTAATTCTTACCCAGCACACCCTCTTCAGCACTCTCCAACCCAGTTCGCAACGAAGGGATAGTGCAAACAGAGAAAGATAAGAAAGGTGCCAGAAATTGAGCGCAGAACATTGAAAATATGCTGACCCCGCAAAGCAAGCAGGGTAGAGCAGACAAATTCCGCAATAATAGACCACCGCTCAAACTCGGATGATAGGCGATTCCAAGCATACACGCTAGGACCAGGGCAACCGCAGTGGCTCGTTTGATGTCTTGGCTGAGATCCAGCTATGTGGTACAGGACACACCTGCGGACGAGGTTGACGTTGATGTCCGGCGGCCAAAGATTGGATATCCGGAGTGTCTACATCTCCAGAGTACGCCTGGACATTCGTCTGATCGATCATCTCAGCGAATCCCTGGCCAAGATGCATGTGTTTAGGAGATACGCACCGCAACAATCAAAGATAACAGAAAAAGCGATGTGAACGAAACAGCACTGGCCCGCTCCCCTATAAGACAGTACTACGGTAGAGATTGGTCAGACTACACCGCACTCTATCTCCATTGCTCCGTCATTCTGGCAATTCGGCGACGAACAACGTTTTGCCGTCGTCGGATGGTTGATCGGCATCGAGCGACTGGGCGACGCTAGCGCCGTGATCGGGATAGCTACGCCTGAGCAGTGCGATTCTGCAGCTACAGAGCATATCAATCCACCTCTGCGAATCCTTCGGTAGTTTCGCAAAGGAGCTGCCGGGATGATATCCCCGAGATGGTCTTGCACAGATTCAAGAAGATGTTTGCGCCCATGGCTTGCGGCATATGGGATAGTTCGATTTGGGCGTAGGACGGCAACAACCTCACCCTAAATTATGGAAAGCCGGCGGCGCTTAGAGTCTACTGCACGCACACCAACGATCCTGCCCGAGGCCCCATCTGCCGTCAATACGTGCGCGTCTCCCACCCACATTCTGGTCGACCTCAACCTCTGGCAACCTTGGATAGCGCGGCTACGCCTCACACCGTTGAAATCCTGGTAAAATACTATTTCTCGATGGTTGGGCCTGAGTTCTTCTTCGTCCCGATCACACACGCGATCAAACCAGTGGTCTTCGGGCAGCAGCTCTCGATCGGCGAAGCCTCCCCACCCGTACGTGCTCGACGCAAGCCCCAAGGCATGGGTGGATAAGACTATCGAGTCGTGTTAGATGGCGTAGTAATACCCCGAAAAGCATGTTTGGGCGCCGCCGTGGGTGAGCGCTACTCTACATGTACCCCCTGAATGCTACAGCAAAAAGCATAACCAATGTGCATGCTCACGCGCCATCTACAGAATACAACAGTTATTCCGATGGCAAACAAGTTTCGCGAAGGTCATTGGTGCAGTAGTGTTTGCTTGCCTACCCCCAGAGGAGCCTTGGTGTTACTGATACATTGGTGGTTTATGTATGGAGCAACTACAGTAGTGTATAAGCGTTCTATGAGAGTTTCATGAACGTTGTATGAGCGCTTATTGGGTACTTCGAATTTTCGTTGGATAGGGATATTTGGCGTCGTTTATTTTGTTTTCTTTCGAATTGCTTCATTATTTCTCCGGTTTCTAGGCTACGTGTTGGGGAGAGAGACGCACGAAACGCTCATCGTCTCTCCGGCCGCGTTAGCTGCAAAGGCCGGCGTCAACTCTTACAAATCCATCTCTCTCCCCACAAATACTAGCCGGGGGACTACGACTGCAAACGCAGGAGTCCCAAAACTGACCAAGTTCTCAAATGGTACACACCATTCTACAACACCTGACTAGATACCGAATATTCCCGAACTTATGCCCCCACCTTCGAAAGAAAAGGGATGGGAGGGCGGGATTTTCTAAACTGCCGCCGCTACTGCGTTAGGCGGCTGCTGCTGTCCTTCCGTTGCTTCACGCGCTCTGTAGCTGTCACACGTTACCCGACTTTGCTACAGCCCCTGCGTGGACTCGATCACGCAATGACACCCCCAACTATAGACTAATAATTCCAAACACCGTGACCCTGGGTTTCCGGTAGAAAATGAAGCCAAATTCTAATTCGACTGTTACAAAATAAACACCAGTTTATTCTATCTGCTTCGACGAACAAACCTTCCTTTTATTTTGTTTTCTTTCGAATTGCTTCATTATTTCTTCGGTTTCTAGGCTACGTGTTGGGGAGAGAGACGCACGAAACGCTCATCGTCTCTCCGGCCGCGTTAGCTGCAAAGGCCGGCGTCAACTCTTACAAATCCATCTCTCTCCCCACAAATACTAGCCGGGGGACTACGACTGCAAACGCAGGAGTCCCAAAACTGACCAAGTTCTCAAATGGTACACACCATTCTACAACACCCACATCGAGGTCAGTTTCTGGACGACTACCGAATAAGTCAACTATCCGTTCCCCCAGACGGTCCCCTCCCCCGGCTGTCTCGATACGATCCTACTGCCGTCTGTAAGTTTCCGTGACACTCGCCGCGAATCCTCTACATTGTTTAGCGCGTACGGCTTGTATGCATCCGACCTCCACTTTCCTTCTCTCTGAATCACTCGTTCTGCGATGTCTCCGCCCGATGCAAGAGCCGTCGCGCCTCCAATTCGCAACGAGTGCAACGCGTACTCCTGGGGGTTACGCCCCGACTTCGCTACCACTTCTCTGAGTGCACGGAGGGCAGCAGTATACCTCACTACTCTCACTGCTCTTCCACTGCGGTACGAAGCCAACGGTGCGGAGTCAGGGAACGTCGCATGACACGATAACAGCTCCACCACAAGAGCCACCGCGCCGCCGCGTGCTCTCACACCTGACTGCGGTCCGGTGACTTCGTCTCGCGTACGAACCCGTATGTTTCCTTTCTGCTCTTGATCGGCCTTGTGCCCTCTAAACCTCATTTCGACACCGTCTGCTCTACGATAGTGACTAAAGACTAATTGCGTCTCGCCAGCAAACAATGCTACGTCCGCCCTCGTAAGACAGTGTGCCTCATGCATCCTGCCCGCATCATTCGCGAACACCTCATCAGACCGTGTGATAAAGAGATAGGACAAGCACAGACACAGCCACATCACTCTGCCCCCTTCCCCCCAGTTCTGGCTTGCGCTTTCCCCGTCCAGCAGCATACGCCAAGACACAGGCAGGCGCACACGGCGTACCGTCCCCACAGCCACGTGGTTCCTCGCAATCCCCCTTAGCGCACATTTCAACATCGGAGACGACAAGTCTAGCTCGACAGAAGCTTCCAGCCTATGAAAATGTTGTACAGCCGTGAGTTTTCCGGATATTGTACTCGCTAGATTACCCTCAGACTCGAAACACCAGGCTACGAAGTCTATCAACTCCCACACATGAAGGTCCCCGGCACGTTGCCCTAGGAACTTGGGCTTCTCCGTCAGCCTGCGAAACGTGCACCAAGAGTTGAAGCCTGACGTGTAAGTCCTTCTAGACGAAGACGCAACTGAGTGCTCGACGAAGCTGCATGCCAAGACGTCGGTAACAAAGTCCCGTCCTGCCTGTCCCAGGTCCTGAACCTGCTGATAGCCCTGGAGCCAACCTCGTGTAGACCGGCGTGCTGCCGTTCGATTTAGCGGCAGGTGCGCTGCCATCCGAGGTAGGCCCCCCCGCTACGCGGGAGAGCCCGCACCCCTATTTGTCTTTCCCGTGGGTGAAGAAGCCAGCGGCCTTGGGTCTCGCGCCGCCCTCGCCAGCGGCGCGCGCCTCTCCTCCGCGCCCTCCCCCGTTGCCGTGGCCAACGCCGCGCGCGCCGGTTGCCGGAGTTTCGGACGCTCCGCGCCTAGCGTGGGAAGGGTTCTGGGCGTGGATGTGTGGGCAGTTACGATCATGGCAACCGGACGACGAGTTGAAGGGCGAAGCAGTAACCACGAGCGTGTCGAGCGATGCCGCCACTTTCTCTGTCACCAGGACGCCTTTGCGAAGCAAGGATTGCCACTCCATCTGCGACAGTTTTGAAACTGCCGGAGGCCGCCCCCAGGATGAGCCACGCTTTTACCCGGCGGAGGTCCCCCCACATCCGCGCTCTATCCTTTGCCGTAGCCTTAGCCGCCTCGGCGCTGGGTGTAGCGGGGGCCCGAGAGGCCGATGGTGGGGCGGTTGTGCCCACCAGTTGCACCCCCCCCCGGAAGGCCAGGTCCTGCTGCTTGGGTGGCGATCAGGTCGTCGATCGTTGCTTGAAGCTGCTGGCGATCGCCGGCAGCCTCATCGCGCTTCCGCTGCAGCTCCTCCCTCAGGCCGTCCACCAGCCCGCGGAGAGAAGCGAGCTCAGTCTCATCAGCGGGGGGGTCGCCGCGGGTGCCTGTCCCTGGCGCTCGCGAGGAGGATACCGCTCGACGCCTCGCGGGAGTACGTGATCCGCTGCGCGTCGAGGGGCGAGCCGTCGAGCTCGCCACCGATCGCGCGGTAGACCTCCTCGTGCGTGGTGTCGAAGGTGTCGCCGCCCGACCTCGCCCTGCTTGCCCAGCCGCTGCCCTGCCGCTCCGCGTGGAGGCCCGTGTCGGCATCTGGTCGCAGTTGGAGTCGTATAAGCAGCGGACCGGCGGCAGGCGGCGGGCGAGCGTCAGGGCGGCGTTGCGGGAACACTTCTTTTCCTCTTCATCGTGGGCGTAGTCGATCGCGCGCCTGGATCTGCAGTTAGAATGGTCTACAAATCCTATCTTCGGGCGAAACTATCTGACGTGGGTTTTCGTCGGGCCCAGAACGACGCGTTGTTATATCGCGAGCTCGCGTTAGTTCGTTCTCGACGCCTGTGGATTGAATGGAGTGATTATTGCTGCTGACGCTACGGTCACCGGACGTCGACCAATCCCGAATATTTCTCTCTTTGGAACACTAGCGATGGTTTCTCTTCTTTTTTTTTATATGTATATTTTCTTGGATTCGGTGAACCCCGGTTCGCCATCGGCACGGGTGCTTCCACTCATTGGCGCGTCCCGTGCTGATACGTGTTTTTTTTTTCCGATGCGTTGGATACGGTGAACTCCACTTGCCAACAGCGCGGGTGCTTCCACTCATTGGCGCGTCCCTCGCTGAAACTGACAACACATATGCAGCACGGGTGCTTCCACTCATTGGCGCGTCCCGTGCTGATACGTGTTTTTTTTTTTTTTCGATGCGTTGGATACGGTGAACTCCACTTGCCAACAGCGCGGGTGCTTCCACTCATTGGCGCGTCCCTCGCTGAAACTGACAACACATTTGCAGCACGGGTGCTTCCACTCATTGGCGCGTCCCTTGCTGAAACTGACAACACATATGCAGCACGGGTGCTTCCACTCATTGGCGCGTCCCGTACTGATACGTGTATGACTTCGTTTTCGATGCGTGGAGATCGGTTAATTCTACTCGCCAACAGCACGGGTGCGTCCACTCATTGGCGCGTCCCGTGCTGATACGTGTACGGCGTTTTTGTTCTTTCTTTTTGAGATCGGTTAACTCTACTCGCCAACAGCACTCATTGGCGCGTCCCTTGCTGAAACTGACAACACATATGCAGCACGGGTGCTTCCACTCATTGGCGCGTCCCGTACTGATACGTGTACGACTTCGTTTTCGATGCGTGGAGATCGGTTAATTCTACTCGCCAACAGCACGGGTGCGTCCACTCATTGGCGCGTCCCGTGCTGATACGTGTACGGCGTTTTGTTCTTTCTTTTTGAGATCGGTTAACTCTACTCGCCAACAGCACTCATTGGCGCGTCCCTTGCTGAAACTGACAACACATATGCAGCACGGGTGCTTCCACTCATTGGCGCGTCCCGTACTGATACGTGTACGACTTCGTTTTCGATGCGTTGAATTCGGTTAACTCTACTCGCCAACAGCACGGGTGCGTCCACTCATTGGCGCGTCCCGTGCTGATACGTGTACGGCGTTTTGTTCTTTCTTTTTGAGATCGGTTAACTCTACTCGCCAACAGCACGAGTGCTTCCACTCGTTGGCGCGTCCCGTACTGATGCATGATTTGTGGTATTTCCTACCGCTGCGTTGAATTCGGTTAACTCTACTCGCCAACAGCGCGGGTGCTTCCACTCATTGGCGCGTCCCGTGCTGATACATGTACGGCGTTTTGTTCTTTCTTTTTGAGATCGGTTAACTCTACTCACCAACAGCACGAGTGCTTCCACTCATTGGCGCGTCCCGTGCTGAGGCTGGCATCACATATGCAGCACGGGTGCTTCCACTCATTGGCGCGTCCCGTACTGATGCATGATTTGTGGTATTTCCTACCGCTGCGTTGAATTCGGTTAACTCTACTCGCCAACAGCGCGGGTGCTTCCACTCATTGGCGCGTCCCGTGCTGATACATGTACGGCGTTTTGTTCTTTCTTTTTGAGATCGGTTAACTCTACTCACCAACAGCACGAGTGCTTCCACTCATTGGCGCGTCCCGTGCTGAGGCTGACATCACATATGCAGCACGGGTGCTTCCACTCATTGGCGCGTCCCGTACTGATGCATGATTTGTGGTATTTTTCTACCGCTGCGTTGGATTCGGTTAACTCTACTCGCCAACAGCGCGGGTGCTTCCACTCATTGGCGCATCCCGTGCTGATACATGTATGACTTCGTGTTTCGTTGCGTTGAGATCGGTTAACTTCCACTCGCCAACAGCACGGACGAGTGCTTCCACTATTGGCGCGTCCCGTGCTGGTGCGTGTCCTTGTTTTTTTTTTTTCATTGATATCACTTCCGCATAGACAATCCCACGGCAGGTTGACGAGTTTTTGGCATGCATCAATTGCTGTCCGGGCGTTTTTGGTCGCTTAATCGTCGATGGACGTGACGTATTCTTATAGAAGGTTTGTGTCACAGCGGCAATAAATTTGACGTGATGCCCCTCGAGACCGTGATGCACTCACATGGACCGCTACCTGACGTTCCTCGCGAGTTCGAACCTCGCGTGTCACTTTCACCTCCCCCCCCTATTTTTTTCTCATCTTCTTTTTCCTTATGCATACAGCACGTAGTTCGCTGTCTCGTTTTTTTTTTTCTCGTCTTCTTTGTTTTTCAGTCTTTTTCTTTGAGTCTTTCTCTCGCATGCATGTGTTTTTGCTTTTATCCGTTCCCGTGAATGCTGTTGAATGCACTTTCCGATTACGTATGCGGCCGCTTTGTATGCCATGGGACTTGTCGATACCATCAGTGGGGACTTGTCAATACCATCCGTGGAGACGATTGCTTACGTGAGTGGGCATATTATCGTCGATTCCTTCAGCTATATGCCCCTCTGTGCGCGGCACAGACAAGATTGTACCGGCAAGTAGTCCCTAGTAAGCCGGGGGAAACAGAAAACAAGGCACCTGCCTCATGTGCATACTCGTGACAGCATCATGCCCTACTGCCGCGGGTCGATTGGTTATGTCCGATGCCGCAGGGTTCCTCCACCCCGTGCAGTACAATGGCTGCTATCAACCGCGACAAGTCAGCGTGCGACCATACAACAGGCCCCGCACTTTCTTTTTGCCGTTGATTTTTTTTCTTCAGAGAGAGTACGTCTCGGTTGGGACGAACCGCATTTTTTTTCTTCAGCGAGAGTACGTCTCGGTTGGGATGAACCGCATCCCATGTTTGGGAAGGGACCTATCTGAGCGGCGCGGCGAGCGAGACTGCGGTGGCTTGCCGCCGCTTATCTTACTGCACCCTCCCCCCTCGTGCTAAATGCATGCAGCGATGAGGTCCCAAGAGTAGCGGGACGCGAATAGGAACACGGCCGACACGATGGATGTTGGACACGAGTACACACCTTTATATGGAGAGTCGCGTGCTGGTCACTTCCCCAATGCTTGCGCCGTGTCCCGTCCCGTCCTTTTCTAAACTGCCGCCGCTACTGCGTTAGGCGGCTGCTGCTGTCCTTCCGTTGCTTCACGCGCTCTGTAGCTGTCACACGTTACCCGACTTTGCTAAGCCGGCGGCGCTTAGAGTCTACTGCACGCACACCAACGATCCTGCCCGAGGCCCCATCTGCCGTCAATACGTGCGCGTCTCCCACCCACATTCTGGTCGACCTCAACCTCTGGCAACCTTGGATAGCGCGGCTACGCCTCACACCGTTGAAATCCTGGTAAAATACTATTTCTCGATGGTTGGGCCTGAGTTCTTCTTCGTCCCGATCACACACGCGATCAAACCAGTGGTCTTCGGGCAGCAGCTCTCGATCGGCGAAGCCTCCCCACCCGTACGTGCTCGACGCAAGCCCCAAGGCATGGGTGGATAAGACTATCGAGTCGTGTTAGATGGCGTAGTAATACCCCGAAAAGCATGTTTGGGCGCCGCCGTGGGTGAGCGCTACTCTACATGTACCCCCTGAATGCTACAGCAAAAAGCATAACCAATGTGCATGCTCACGCGCCATCTACAGAATACAACAGTTATTCCGATGGCAAACAAGTTTCGCGAAGGTCATTGGTGCAGTAGTGTTTGCTTGCCTACCCCCAGAGGAGCCTTGGTGTTACTGATACATTGGTGGTTTATGTATGGAGCAACTACAGTAGTGTATAAGCGTTCTATGAGAGTTTCATGAACGTTGTATGAGCGCTTATTGGGTACTTCGAATTTTCGTTGGATAGGGATATTTGGCGTCGTTTAGGGGTATATGCAGTAGCTTGAAGGAGGATCAAAATCCCAGCCCCGCTCCCTCACTCTCCGATTGGGCGCTGAGCGGACCTGGTCTAAGAAAGCTAAAACAAGATACCAAACAGCAATTGTGAGTACCCGAAGCTAGGAGCAACCGACTTGCTCCCTTCCCTTTTTATTTCTTGTTCCTCCATAACATTTAGGCCTACAGAAAGTGAACGGAATTGGGATATGGACCGTTCTGTTGGGGTATGTGATTTTAGGGGAGCAAGTGGCGATCGGTTTTGTAGAGCCAATTTGCAAGGAAGGCAGCTCCCGACTTTGCAATAGCTCAACAAAAGGCAATGGCGTCGAACTCACCGATGGCAACATATCAGTAGACCCTTGCTGGATGGCAGTGGCCAAGAAGGATGCCGAAAGCTTCATGTACTCTTCATACTTCGCCTGAAGCACGGAAACACGTACGTACATCGCGGCGAAAACATGTGGGAGTACTGTAGCCAATTCTTAATTTGAAGCGTCGTTGACAACGGAAAGAGTGCGGTGACTACGCGATCGCCTCTTTGCAAGGGTAGGAGCTGCTCCACGTGTGCACGACGCGGGTAGAACGATCAACATGCCGTACCTCGCACCGGAGTCAAGCTCACCGTTTCTCCCATGAAACCGAGCAAGTATCCCAGAATCGCCGAAGCCCTGACGCGAGGAGAAAAAAAGGGTTGCGGTATAAGGGTCGAAGGGGAAGGCCACCGTGTGCCATGCAAGATGCCACCCCTTGGACTGAGTTGGGATGCTCGGGTTCTTCAACAAAAGAACGAGGCGTCAATGCCCAAAATTGTCGCATTGGAAGTTCACCTCCAAGTACGCATCGGTCGGTATTGTCCACGTCACTGATGAGGACAAATCGCCCCGTAGAAAA
Organism: Ectocarpus siliculosus; assembly: GCA_000310025.1. Taxonomy (NCBI): domain Eukaryota; class Phaeophyceae; order Ectocarpales; family Ectocarpaceae; genus Ectocarpus; species Ectocarpus siliculosus. The sequence continues at coordinate 962,835 of FN649728.1, read as the reverse complement.
CTGGTGCAGGGCGTGTCACATATTGTGTGGTATTCGGTGCCTAGGCTTGATTGCATTGCCAGGCAAATGGAGTGCTCGGGTTCTGTCCAATGATATACGTGGCCAAAAAAGCCAAAAGCAGTAAGAACAAATACCTCCAACAAGCACGTGCCACCTGATAAAACAACAAGATAATGCATGGGTCCCAGTACAAGGTGCCCTCGTGTTGCAATTTGTCCGCGTAACTCACTTTGCCACCTCGACATCCACAGGGCCGGTGTAGGCATCCAGTGCACCTCTCGCCAGTCGGGAGTAGTTGGTAACCTTTGGAGAGACATTGTGGAGGTGTTCAACTTCGCGGGGGATTCAAGGGGGCACACGTATTACGTACTGCAGCACTGCGCATAACTATAACTAGGGTACTGGACGGCCCCCGCGCCCACTGGGGGCGCGGGGGTCCCAATCGCACCCGAGAGTATTCAATGACGACGGTGAAAAGGGAGATACAAATGAAGACGGCGACAAAGTTGAAAAACTTATGGGAATTTGCTCCCGTGCGCGGGTAAGAGTGGAAAGGCGTGGCACCGCGTAATGTATGGTGAAAACACATATGTGAAGGTGATGAAAGCTTGCCCAATTATATTGTTTTTTGTGGAGAGCAACAGTATTTTGTGTGAGAACCATCCGATACCGGCGTGGAGGCAGCAGGATCCGAAAAAACATGCAGAAGAAAAAACAACACCGCGAAGAATGACTGAAGTATCCACGCCGCGAGTAGTACCGCAACACCACTCGAGAGGCTAGCCAACACGTGCCTACCCGCTTTTTTTCCAACGATGCCCATGCGGGGGCACTACATAATGCAATATGAACTTCGCGAAGATATAACTCGAAGGCAAGCTACGTATGCAAGCAACAAGGATTGGAACCCGACTTCCAACTCTGATGGAAGGGGATGCACCTTAAGCTTGATAGAGTACATGTTCCGTTGGCCAAACGTTTTGGCGGTCGGGGGCAGTCCAAGGCTGTCGTATTCAGTCTCACACAACGGTGTGCAGCGTGCCCAAGAAAAAAAAACAACGACAAAAAAACACCTACTCCACTTTCAAGTAGTGCGACGGAATGAATCCTTCGCGTACTAACTTCGGATGATGAGGACCAAATCGAGAGTGGGGGGTCTGATTTAGTGAACTATACTGTATCCTAGTGCACCGTGTATTGCATACCCTCTACAATGTGGATTGTGGCCTATGATACTATTTTCAGTTCAATTTGTTGCTGGCAAAGCCCCCCCCCACGGCGACTTGCTTGCCGGGGGCGACGCAAGAGAACGTTATCAATGTCATCACGGTTGTAGACTATTGTAGTACATATTGCCCTGGTCAGGGTTGCCTCCGATCCTCCACTTTTCCTCCATTTTTGTTCACCGTTTCTCGGTACGACGCCGTCGCGAACGGATAGAAAGGCTGTTGTATGCATGGATATCTGATCCAGAAAAGTGATCGGACATTTGTACTGCTACTACCAAGGGTGTGCGCAGACAGTTTTTCTGCGCACCTACGTAACCCCCCGGAGGGCTCCACATCAATGAATATACTTTACCCTTTTTTTGTTGTCTTCAGTTTTTTCAACCTGTTGACCTGATGTTGTACAGGTGAAACACTTTCTCAAAAATGTGCCTGCCTGCACCAGGAAGGCGCTGGTGAAGAACCCACACACCGTCCACATCAACCACACCACATCCTCGAATCAATTTTCAATGCAACTACAAAGCCTGGAGAAGCAGCAGCACGCGTCTGTGCGCGTGCAAGACCCCAAAGCTCGACGGAAACCGCGGACAATACTAGAAGCTCGCAATTCTGCAGAGTGTTCCGTTCCGCTTACCACTTTCAAATAAATGCCGTTTCAAGGTGCATTTTTGGCCGCCTTGAGCTTACTTCTGGCTCCTCTTCTTGCTCTTGCTCCCCCTCGTCCTCATCCCCTTCTTGCTCGTCTTCTCCAACCCCCCGCCCCCTTTCCCTCTCCTCACCGCCCTTCCCTCCTCGCTGGACTCCGAGTCTACATCTGCTTTTGTGGCTAGTCTTGCGTCATGCATCAGCTACAGAGTTAGTGGCACCCGGACCCTTCTTCAGTTTTCCCGCCACCTTCGATCGTGATCACTAAAGTCGTAGCTTGCTTGGAATCTCGCGCACATGGCTAGGGGGCACGTAAACGAACAATAACCCCCCTCTGTCACACGGTGCCTGAATCTGAATCAGTATGGCATTGTGTAATCGAGCCGGACACAAAGACCGAAAGCACCATCGAACATGGGCGGGAGAGGAAGCCGGGAAATAATCGTCGAAAGACCCAGTGAAAGGATATTGGCTGAAGTTGAGGAGAGCAAGGCGGGTATGGCAGAATTCCAGCCAGACGTGTGCTGGACTGTTGCCGGACTGATGATGGAAGGTGGCACGAACATCAGCCGTACGTCTTCCTCATATACGCTTTATCGCTAACCACCTCTGCCCCCGATCTGATGATGTTGATATATTAGTCATTTGTTTATGTTTGCATCTGTTTATGTTTGCATCTGTTTATGTTGTTCCTGTGCAATGGTCCTACATTGACACACAACAATTTATTGTTTTGGGTGCACGTGTGAGAAATGCCTAGGCCGACCCAACCCCGGCGGCGAATACACTTCGGTCCCATACAGCATGTAAAAAAAATCGTTTTGGATGAGGACTTCTTGTTTTTCTTTTTTTTTTGCGGGGGGGTTGCTCACGTCGCGTTTGGCGGGACTTTCTGGGTCAATTTTAGTGATTAATATATGCTTTCCCTTTTCACGGCAGTTGGGTTGTGACCACGGAAGGCGTCCTCCTTAGTTGAACCAGTTCGGATATCGGAAGATTTTGAGCGGAGATTCGGAACGGTTGTGAATGAATGTGATAGATGAGGAACATGGGAGGGCGGCTGAACCCTTTCCGCGATAAAACCTACGGCAACGAACTCCATGGTAATCAACCAAACAAATATGGACCCTGTGCGACCTTCCTCCTATGTGACCCTGGTAGATGCGTCGCACACAGAAGTGTGTAGACTGGCGCCAGATAAACCGGCCAAGCGCACACATACGATGCGTCATTGTATAGGATATAGGAATTCTCAATGGGTTTCATACTGTGAATCTAGAAAGCCCATCCTCCATACAGTATTAGAATACATTGGTTTGGCTATCAACGCTACGAAATTCTACCAGACCAAACGGCTTGATCACGCTGGAGTAGAGCGCCCAACAGAACGGGGGCCAGGGCTTCCAAAATGCACACTCGTGTGCCCCCTTGGGCGATGTATCACCGGCGACCTCTGTAGGTAGGGGGTCAATCAGCAGTAGGTACGCAGGGATGAGCGCCCATCATGCGGGAACGACGGCGCTTAGTCTCGCGTAGGGTGGGCCAAGAAAACACGGCACGTTCTCACCGAGGCAACGGGAGTTCCCTTCACAAGGGCCCCCACACCAACGGCACACCAAAAGGTGCAAGCGGAGGGACCCGTCGAGAGCTGATTTCCCGTGGTGATACCGTCCTCGGTGAAGATGGCGCCGAGCTGGCCTTGATCGGGGGAGTCGTCCAGAGCGCCCAGCTGTTGTTGAGCAGTTGGGCCGGTCATCATACTCACCATCGCTTCGCGGACGTGGCTGGCGGTAACAGTCAATCGCACGGAAATCTTGATTTGGACGATTGGCTGTAAGGGTACGAGCTACGATCGCTCGGGAGAATCCTATCCCCCCCCTCGGCCAAAACTCCATTGACAACATGCAGGACAATACGGGGTACTCTCGGCGGCGGTGCGCCCTGCAGTGTTTGCCGCCAAAAGTTAGATCTGCACCTTTCGGTGGTGAGGGGCAGGAACCCAACGCAGCCGAAAAAGTCACTGAGGAATGCGTTCTCCTCCATGCCCACGAGGCCAGTCGCCGGAGATGCACTAAATCTGCACCTGGGAAATAGAACATGCGTTTGGGCGGGGTAAGATTGTGCAAAAAGCTCTCGACCGATATGACACGCACGACGTGGACGCCTCTTCGACGTCGAGAACACCATTGTTCTCCTTCATCTCGTACCTGCGGCTTCGACGTACCCTACGTCAAACGTGTGTTTGGAGGTTGTGAAGCTCACTCAAGTGTGGTATTTGCCAATGTCAATGAGCAGCAATTTCAGAATGTTTCATTCTTCTCTTTCCTACACCCACCTATCCTAAATACTACTATGAAGCTTGAATGCGTGTTGCACACACAGTTTGTGTGACACAAGCTCAAGATGTCCTTTTTTTTTTCTACTGCTGTCCAAACAATCACGAGTGGCAAATAATGACGACGAACCTCTTAAGAGGTACACGTAGCATGCCGCAGGCCAGCAATTCGCCGGATGATGCGTCCGTCGATTGCATGGCAACAGTACCACGTAGATGGTGCAGCTGCTGCTGGTGCCCAGCCCCAGGCTGGTGCCACTTCCGCTTGCTGTAGGTGCATCGAACCCCAACTTCCAGGCAACGGCTTTACAATGCGCACAGGAAGGGGGGTCACGGCCGTACGTTACACTGATGCACGGGTGATGTAGGTCCGGGCCGTTGATTGTCTACACAGGTGCGTCCGGTGGAATTCAGGTAGGTGATGATGCCTTACCGTTGCTGGTGCGAGACGTGTGTCAGTTGCGCGACGCGGTACGCGTAAGCGTGCCGATAGTGGTGGGAAAAAACGAGCTCCGGGTTCCGAATCAATAATTACGACGCGAGCTCCACGTGGAAAATCACCGACGGTTTCGGCATGAGCCACGGTTCAAAAAGAGGCCTCTTGTCGAAAATCTAGATCCGACTATTTCCACCACAGGGTTCCATAGCCATTGACGCAAATAATATCTGACAAATGCCCGGCGCCCTTTGTCTGGGAACGGGGTCACATATGTAAATGTTTGGTATCGATTGGCTCCGACAGGTCAATAACCAACCTCCCGAGCCTCGCATATACGGAGTACGACGAAGTCCATGAATCATTTCGATGTTTCCAAACCACAAAAGGAGGAGAAGAAAGAAATACGGACATGCGCATGAACAGCTACACGTTTGTAACTGGCGCGAGACACCAACCGCACACACCGTGAGCAACGGGTGGTATAGTCATGAGAGAGACACGCAGCGGCTTACAGCAGTAGGGGGTGTGGCAAGGATGACGGTAGCCTGCAGGCACGCACAGAATTCCGCACACAAGAAGACAAATGGAAATTCAAGAAGGTTTCCCCGCACATGCTATGATATTTTCAGAATCATTCACGTAAGCACCGTGTTACCAGCGGATCTTTTGGCATGCCCCTTTCTAAGGGCCACGGGGCTCGCCATGCCAGCAGATACAACAGGCCATGCGAGCGGATGGTCGGGCCATGATCCGAATGGGCCAATACGCCATGAAAAACTTGTCAAAACCCGCAGCACATCACATCGTCCCCCCGCCCCTCAGCCCGCTGCTCATGTGGAGATTCAAGCTGCTAACTTTCTTTAACCTGTGCTCATTGCTCAAGTTGGTGATAACCTTGTTCTACTCCACCTTCGGACGACACATGTTATACTTTGTACGAAAGCCAGTAGTGTACCAATGCTGACATATATCAACCCTTAGTACAGTAGCAATATCCTTTGGCGCCGCCCCTTTGCAAGAAAGTCAACAAACTCCCGGAGAGGAGCCTTGTAATTCATACTACAGTAGTAGGATAAAATATCACATTCCAAAACCCACAAAATGAAGGGTATAGTCTACAGGATAAGTGTGACCATCCAGCGTCAGTGTAGATACCTCACACACCTGCAGGGTGTCCGGCCATCGCACTTCTTTTTCCGTCGCCCGCATTCCAAGCAGCTCCTGCACATCCCAAAATTGCTCAATGCAAGCACGCGCCCGCCCGTGCTGCCACTGGGATTCATGGTCGCAGTCGCTGCGTCGCGCGCCCTTATCCTGCGCATGTGGTTGAAGCGCTGTGGTTTTCAGTAGTTTGTGAAGTATTAACGGCGCGCGAAGCTGCCCTTCCATAACTCATACGAAGTATCTAATTCCAATCTTCGTAAGAATTGCCTCCCACAGCAGTATCCCACTATGTCTATTCTCGTTCACACTGTAGATCCTCCCATCGGATTAAATAAGAATGTGTTGCTGCCTAACGTTGCCAACGAGTGGCTTCGTTCGCCCTGCGGAAACTCGTTCAACTCGTTGAACTGTTCCTTTGTGAGCCGTTGAACTGTTCTTTGTGAACCTTTCCAACGTCCCGTCGCTGCCAGACCCCGGTGGTGTCACTTCCTCCATGAATATCATTTACCTCCGCGGCGTCTTGGACTATTGCAGTACGCTCTTTGCATGATAGCCGAAACGTGACTCCAACGCTGTTTATATGGCTCCCCCTCCCCGGAACGAAATGCACTGGGTATTGTTGTACGAGTCCCACCTTCTTCGCAGGGCCTTTCAGTACTACCGATTTCGACTCCCTCGTTCGTGGGTTACCTGCCTTCCCGGTCGAAATTGCTGAAAACAAATACGATGTGCCCATTCCCCAACCGAGAGAGTTCTCAACTACGATCTTAATCGCCGTCAAACGGGTGCAAGAACGACTTAGGGCGAGAAACAATGGAACGAAGAACAGCGAGGCAAATGGGAGCTGAAAAAACTACAGCCATGGCGTGCCACAAAGTGATGCCATGGACTACGGTAGAAAAGCAGTAAGTACGAAAACAGCCAAGTTTGTTGTCGGAGACGGAATAAACTGACGTTTGTTGCTGTAACGTAAGAGTTGGAACGCAATCATTGTTGGAAAATCGGGGCCACATACATGTAGAGCGCATTTCGCGTGCCCCCCGAACCTTTGGACACCAATGGAGAGAGCACACGTGTGCCGTATTCGTTGGTTGTTGCGCTCGTGAGCGCGAGAGAGGACCTCGGAGTACGTGAGCACGCCGAAGGATTGAGGCACTGGCCAACACAGACAGGTGGCCCCAGGAAGTAGTGTCTTTTCCCGCCCACCCACCCCTTTTCTTTCGAAGGTGGGGGAACGGAAATGGCATGAAGCCCTCATTTCCTTTGGCTACGTATCTAGAATTTGTTAAGGGTATATTGTGGATGATGTGGTTGAATGGTCGAGTACCATTTGGGGACTTGGTCATTCCAGACCCCTGCGTACAGTAGCAGTAGTCGGATTTCCCGGCTGGATACAATAACTGACTTGCGAGCAGAGAGAAAGAGAGAGTAAGGTTTTGGAGGGGGGGATCACGCGCGAGGCTGGGGTGTTTCTAGCGCCGATTCTTACCCCCCTTTTCTCTCTCTCTCTCCACTCTTGGTGATCTAGAAACCGATAATTATTAAGTAACTCGAAAGAAAACAACAAACGTCATTCTGGTCGAAACCCAGCAACTACACGATGCCTGAAACAGGAGTATAGCTGTGATACGGTAGCATCATGCACGAAGAATGACCCAACAACGAAGCAGCGGGTTCTGCGACATGGGGCCCTCACACGATATATACTTTCCATCTACGACCAGAAATACATGGTGAAATACACGCTTAACGTTTGCATTGGGAAGACAGGTGTCGACCCCTCCCTCTCAAACTCCGTGCCTCTCTCCACAGCCTACAATCTGACTCCTCAGGTAGTATTTATCCAACTCATCCATGCTTTGTCGTCACCCCTTCCGGTTCTTTATTTTTTTAGGGATGGTCGCAGCAGTTTTTGCTGAGCGACGATCAACAAGTAGACAGTCGTTTCTCGTAGTTCGACGGCGGCACGAAGCACCAATAACCCCAAATCAAACGTGAAAAGTTATGGTTGGCCTTCTGACAAGCGGGGTGTTCTCTGTGGTATTGCTGTTGATGGCAGGTCAGACAACGATGCATTATTGTTGAATCCGTCCTCATTCCGACCAATCTCAGGCATACGGTAGGCACAATCGTCATGGCCGCGGCGCGGCAAGCGCCAAAAGACCTGCAATATATATATATATACATTCTCCCGGATGTAGATAGCTAAATAAACGCCTCGCCGCCTTCTACCCCCAACAAATTTCACGAGATCGCAGGTACTCTGTCAAATTGTACGGATATTGGAACGATACGATTTCGTCGTTTCAATCTCAGTTGTGAACCGTCGTCAGTCGTCAAGGCCACGATTTCGTGCTGTCATGCTCGCGGTTCATGCTCGCGGTTCACGCCACGGAGGAAATTGGACCGTCCCGTGTAAAACACGTTCAACGCATTAACGTTCAGTGATATTTGTTCCATTATTACAGAAGACAACAACCACTCCGTCAATTTCCTGAAAGAAGAAACCGCGGATCGGTTCATCTGCACCCATGAACGCCGACAGGCCTCATGAACATTTCTTTTTCACCTGCAGCAATAAATGTGCGGGTTCAACTTCTCGGTGTGCCTCTCCACAAGTGTGCGTGCGCTAGGGTTTTTTTCCCGAAAAGAGATGTGCTGCCCGCACGTCCTTTTTTAGACCCTGATCCCCACCCCTGTGAGCCCCACACATGGATGTATCCTCACTGCTGTACTATCTTGCCACCGCGATTGTGCGTGTGTAGCTTCGCGATTGTGCACGAACACACATGGATGATCTTAGAGGCGGAGAGAGCCAGTTGTGTGAAGCATAATCAGCCAGTTGACCCTAGTTAAGACCTTCCCATTATACAAGTGCTTCGTACACTTCATTGGATGCATGGTCTACAAAGTAATGAACAAGAACGGGCGCTACCATCTGAATACAGCAGTAGTGGGTCGAGACCGTGGCAACCGATTTTCAACCCTCCTATCCCCGACTGCTGTAACCTATGTCTATGGTCGAACAGCGTCGACAGACAAGCGTTGGCGCAGTGGATGAACAGTTTTTTGGGGGGGGGATGTCAGCTGTTGTGCATGATGGTGTCCGCTTGAATCAACTTCTACTGGAGGCAAGGTTGGCTGGAGGTGACGTTCCAAAATCCTGTGTCCCTCGGGGGGAATTTTGGGGTAGTACGGGTCAGCTGCGTCACTCTCTGCCATAATTAATGGCGTGCACACGGCGACTTTTTCATGTCTTTTTGCGAAGCCGTGGCTGTTGTTACAAAAATTCGTTATGGTGGATGAGTGTCTGCAAATTCGACCCGAAACACCCATCAATACCAAGGTAAATGGTACTTTGCTTTCGCGGAAAAGCATGAACAGAGTCTAGGTACGGGACAGATATCTATCTCTTGTTCTACATTATACACGTAGTATAAATACTCGCATCTTTTTCTTGTGAATCGCTCGATGTCATCTTTGCTACCTCCGCTCGGGGCGTTATAGTTGTCGTATTGGCCGCAATTCCGGCTACCTATGTATCACATTGTTGATCAATGGATCAGATGGAGACAACGTGGATGGATTGTTCCATGGGGTCATGGTCTATGCGCAGAGAATATTCAAAACTCGGCGAAGAAGGCCCACCCAAAATAACTGTCTTGCTCGAACTGTGACCCAGAGGAAAGACATAGCTATAGCTGTATACTGCTCGGGGAATAGAAATAGAAGTTGGCTACCGTACAACACTATGAGTTCATTCCTACTCTGTCATACACTCTTATCTGTGGATGAGGCCGTTTCTGAAGCACTGTTTTTTTCGGGGATTCTTTTCTCTCTCTCTTGAGGGGAGTGGCCTGCAAGGGAAACATTTTCAGGGACGAACGACCTTCTGACGGCTCCTCGAGAAATATTTTTTCCCAGTGGAAAAGCAGGCCAACTAAGACCTTGACGTCCCGTGTTTCCCTGGGGCTCCGCGATGGTTTTTTTTTCCCCAGCCATGTTATTTTTTTCTCACAGGTCAAACTGCTGGAACAACGACCAATAACCAGAAACGGGTATACCCGGGTACTTTATCACCACTTTAGGGTACACCTCGAAATCAACACGCTTGCACCCCCAGGCTGTCAGCTGATTGGCCGAAAAACCATCGAACCCATTTCTGAAGAAACCTCCATCGGGTACAACTACCGCTGGCATTAGGACCCTCTGGTGTGACCGATATTGGTTACTGGTGTACCCGGGTCGAATCTGTACCCAGAAATGGTCATATAATCCCGGCGCCCGACGCTCTAGCATAAAACCCGCAGAAAAACCCGTGCACCGCACATACCGTGTACCGCACATACATACCCACAACCAAACCACCAACAACGCTCGCTCGTTCATGGGCACCGCCTCCATAGGATACCGGCCCCTCTCGACAGAGGGTCGGACTCGCTTGACGCGCGAGTTCGTTCGGTGTGGTGCTGATCAGTAAAAGCACAGAGAGAGCGAGGCACAGAGAGAGAGAAAAACGGGCACGACCTGCCTCGTGCATCATGCTTCCGAGGCACAGGACACAGACAGCGGTTTATTGGTTTCGCCGCGATCTACGGCGGATGCTGTCGGAGACTGGTGTCGTGTTGATTTCCACGTGTACCCTGCAATGGTGATAATCCACCCGGGCGACCCGTTTCTGGTTACTTCTCAGGATATCCCGAGCGGTGCCCCCGCCTACTGCTGAAAAATCTCAATTGTCCCTTCTGGTGTTTAACCCCAGGAGACACGAGCCCCTACGTCTTTGTCAGGAGAAATCCTACCAACTTGAGCAACCCCGATCAAAAATGTGCCCCATGTCAGATTAGGCCATATAGCGCGAGATCGAGGTGCTTGGAGTTTTGCGATTAGTGCACAATATTCCCACCGAGATTTCGGTGAACCAGCGCAGCAACGTGTGCTTGCTTTGCCAACAGCTACAGCACGCCACAAGCAACCACACTGCTCGAAACTGCCGATAGTGTGCGAGATTGGCGTCGCATGACTTGACAGCAGCGGCAGAATAATCAGAAAACGATTCTAGAGGTGTCCTTGCGAAGAACTGCATGTAGTTTCATGAGGCAGCCCGAAATTGGTCAAAATGACGCATCTTCTGGGCCCTTCCTTTCACGCGCCGCCGCCGTTTTCCACGCGTGTATGCCCGATCAACAAATGGATTGAAAGGGAATGTACTGTAGCTGGTTCACCGGGCGTTCTCTGCACAACCATGCACAAGGTAGAGCTTTAGAAAGGGCACATTTCGATTTTTCGACCTACGGCGCAAAGAGTCATTACAACGATGCCGTTTCGGGTCTATTTTTCGTTCCCCCGCTATTAGCTGCGTTTGTGCAAATCCTCCTCTAAAAAGGCTGTTCATAATAGCACTGATATTAATGGAAATTTGTTTTCGCTCGCTCTCGGGGGGACCCTTGGTTACACATTGAGAGTAACTCTTCAGGACTAACCGATGTTGAACGTCGTAGCAAGGCTAGGTTCTTCACGCGAGCAAGGCTAGGTTGCTCACCCCACATCTACCCTAACCCTAACCCTAACCCTCACCCTAACCCTAACCAACACCCTAACCTTAACCCTAACCCTAACCCTAACCTCACCCACGGCCAAAGCACGGCCTAGCGGCCGCGAACTGGGCGGCACGCGGCTGCGCCGCGTGCTCGGAATGCGGAACGGGGAGAGGGCGCTGGAGAGGAATCGGATTCCAGAACCAACGCCGAACAACGCCCGACCAATGAGAACGTGTTAGTCCTAAATATCTACTAGCAATGTGTAAACACTACTCCTCGGGCGGGGGGTGGCTTGCACGGAAAATATTATCCAGGTCCAAGCGACCTGCTTACGGTTCCTCGAGGTATATTTTTTCTGAAGGGAAAAAAAATGAGGCTGATTCAAGTTCTTGTGGGTCACAACGTGCTTCAGTTCACGGTTTTGGCTTGCAGTGTTGCGCGTAGCAAAAAAAAAAGAAAATATAGGCAAAACGAGGCCTCCAACGGAAACGTGTCCCCCCCCTGGAAACCCTGCCAAGCACGCGGCGAGATCCGCGCAGTGCTCATCGTACATCAACGTCGACAGAAAGCGAAGCAAGAGCGTAGGCGCCCAATCTCCGGCAAAGGTACGCTGGGTTACTCATACGCTAGGGGTCGGCAAGTTTCTTTGGACCGGTTGTGCAGCGTAGCAGTTGATATCCGGAATAGACTCAGTGCGTACCTCCGGAAGAAAGCCAACGACATCAGGTACCCAACAGCAGTAGCACCTCAGTCTCTTCATACCTCTGGCATGATGCAGACAAGTCACACTTGTTCCACGTACTCCGCTTACATACCCACTTATTGCAAAAGAACGGCTTCATTTGGATCAGAGACACCTAAGCATGACGAAATCAAAAGTCAAATTTGTTGTTGGATCCCTGGGGTGGTGGCAGCACCCGTAGGCACGCTTGTGGTACGGTGGTGGGTGCACTTACATGAGGTTGGCATGATGCAACCGAAACTCGATGGTTGTATGCAGTAAGCTCACATACCCCCCTATTGCGAAAGGAATTGCTTCATTTGGTACAGAGACACATAAGAATGACGATGTCAAAACTCAAGCTTGTTGTTGGATCCCGCGGGTGGTGGCCAGCACCCACGAGCACGCGTGTATACGGCCGCGGGTGCATGAACACAAGGTTGGCACGCCACAACTAAACATGGATTGATAGACAGAGTCAGCTCGCATGCCCACCTATCGCAAAAGGGATAACTTCATTTGGGTAAGAGACCCCCAAGCATGACGAGGTCAAACCTCAAAATGCCACGGGGATCCTACCTATGTGTTGGTATCTAATCATCCGCACGCACGTGCGTGGCCGGGTGTAATGCACATCGAAAGCAGGCCCAAACAACGCAATACACAATATTACAGTAGTGCGTGTTGCATATATCGCTATGAAATCGATGTCCAACCTTCCAACTTCAGTATTTGATCCACGTTTCTGGACATGTGTGAGTCGGCGTACCCGTTCGTGCTGGCCACATGTCGAAGGAAAACACTGTAGGTTTGGACGTGTTGATCTGGAAACTACCACCGGCAGTTCGAGGCGGTACCGCGAAGAAGAGCACCGCACCTTTACAAACTTGAAGGCTGACCACTAACTAATTGTCATTTCTTTTGTGTGACGTGCCCAACCTCGCTTTCAGGGTGGTTTCATGGTCGTGTGCAATCACGCAGCTCCATGGCTAACCGGGACAAAAAACGTGGTTTGCTGCACCCCCCTTTGCTGTTCCCCCCGGAAGCGGGGGGTTATTCACCGCCCGTGTCCCCCCGGCATCCGGCCGCTGGCCAGCAGACGGAGAACCCATCCTCTCCAGCTGCGGCGAGAGGCAACGACGAGGGAACGCAACGTCGTGAGAACGCTGGGGGGGCAATACAGACACCTCGGGCAAGTAGGGCGAAGCGCCGGGCGCAAGATTCTGGCGCGCGGTTGAAAGGTTCGGGGCGAAGATCAGGGAAAAAGCGGCCTGCGAGGGTTAAGGCCAGACGTTCTTTGGCTCTACTACAACCGCAGTTGGCGCAAAAGATAGCAGAGGTGGACTACAAGGAGCAGCAGGCGGTGGCGAAGGCGGAAGCAAAGGCCCGCAAGGAACGTGAGATCGCCGAGGCTGAACGTCAAAAAACGGCGAGCACTACCCCAGGAGTTCGTTCTCGGCGGCGAGTTCAAGATGGGAAGAGACCACGAGCAGTTGCCGATAGTGACGGAAGCACGAGAGAGAGGAAGCCGCGCGCGAAGGTAATCCGCAGGCCCGACGAAGTGGCTCCAAGATCACAGCTCCGACGCCGTCGCCGACGAGCTGTTCTACACCGTGCATGCGCACGGGGTGGACCTGCCTGTGTCAATACATCAAGGGGTGAGGCAACGGGACTTGGAGGGTGGGGCACAGGGGGTTATCAACTACTTCGCGAGCGAGTTGGACTCGAGGTGGCGGATGGGAGCGGATCTGCTCCTGGTGTCCTACGACCGTACTTCACTTGTCCCGGCAACCAAAGGACGCGAGCAGTCGGGAAGGACGGACAAGATCGGAGGATGCGCTCTCTCGTTCGACCCGACATCGACGGACGCCATTCCCCCGTCGCAGTACCAGTCATGGCTTCGTGACAACCAGAAGGCAGCGCGAGATGGTATCGCCGCGCACCTCGCCATGAACATACTCGACGACAAGAGATGAACCGGAGACTGCACTCCCAACGGAATCGTGGCGTTTTACGGCGTCGGGGGTGAGGCTGGTTTGAGAACATCTGATGCCGCTGACCCCGCGGTCAGGGACGGGGGGGGTCTACCGGGAGGACTGGCCACATCACCAGAGATACCGGCGCCGGTCGGCAGCGTCGAAAACAGCACCTTGCGCTTTGGTGGGGACGGGACCGAGGAGGGCGGAGTGCCAACGCTTGTGGAAGAGGACCTTCTTCTTCACTACCGACGGGGCGCGGGCCGTTCGGTACAACCAGAACGTGACCCCAACATCGGCGAGGCCGAGCTGTCTCTCGTCCACTTCATCGTGTGGGCCAAGAAGTATTGGGGACGGAATTTCGAAAACTGGCTGGTTACTTCGGTGGACACGGACCAATGGATGATCATTTTGCTGGCGATGAGTACGGGGTTCCTCAAGGCCAGTGGAGAGGGGTGACCGTGCAGAAGGTTGTGGGTGGTGCCCCGAAGTACATTTGGGTAAACAGGGTTTTCGCCGCCATCGGCGGCCTCAGGGACGGCAACGAATCTGCGTCGCCCACGACGGATTCCGGTTTCCAGGGTTGGATTCCTGACGACGACGAGAAGGTACGCCTTTTTTCCTTGTTTACCTGCTTGCTGGTTGCGACTTCCTGCCTGCCATTTCGGGTCTGCCTTTCGGGACCATGTGGGCTCTTGCTCTGAAGAGCGTGCGGACGGAGGGTGTGTTTCGCACGTTTATCTTCGTGCGTGAGGGTGGTGTATGGGGCGTCAATATCGACGAGTGCATCAAGTTGTTGGCGACCATATTCTACTTCAAGTATGAAGCTGCCTTTGCTCGTGGTGGCCAGGAGCCCGGCTGGATGCTCCGCATGGTCAACGGCGATGTCGCACATTACGTCGACGTCATCCGGATGCTTATCCTCAGGCGTGGTTTAACGAGGGCAACCTCAACGTGCCTTGCGTTCGAGTCCATGCGCCAGCAGAGCGAGCGAGACCGTCAGGTACTTGGGTACTGGCAAGATGGCTGTTTAGAGGTGGTACCAGTACGAGACTTCAACGGCAAGGGATGGGGGATCGACCCGAAAGGGGGGGGGGGCAGCCCGGGGCACATGACAGCGGACAATTGCGTGCTATGGCTGTCGGAGTATTCTTACGTTGGTACCGACAACAAGACGCAAACGGAGAAATGTGGTTGCAAACCGACCCCGGGTAAGAAGAGTCTCTGCGTGAGGTGCGGCTATCGAAATGAAGGAAGGAAATGCTCGCTGGCATGCGTGTGCAGGGTTACCTGTGAATTTATTCGAGCGTCGGAACCTGAGGCTCGGGTCGCTGCTGCTGCCTCCAGCGTTCCTGCTGCCTCCAGCGTTCCTGCTGCGTCCGCTGTTCCTGCTACACCTTCCGCTCGTGCTACACCCGTTCCTGCTACACCTTCCGTTCCTGCAACATCGGCCATCGTAACCGGAGCCCTTCGTTCTCTTTTGGCGTATAGGGCCGCTGGTCAGCAGGCAGCCGCTAGTCAGCAGGCAGCCGCTGATGATTCGACAGGGATCCCGGCGAAGGAGAACGGGGGGGGGTGGGGGAGGAAGCGGAGGAGGAAGAGGAGAAGGAAAACGAAGCGCAGGATGAAACCCCAGAGTGGGAGTCCGATGCGTCCGACTACAGCGATGCCTTCAGCGACTGGGGATCAGACATGTCGGAGGGTGGCCCGGATGTAGGGTGGGCAGATGCGGGGGGAGTGGAAGGTCCATGGGGGTCGACGGGAGCTGACTGGTTCTGAGGGGTCAAGAGCCGTATTGAGGTGTGTGTCTGGATCCGTTTGTATATTTACCATCTTCTCGGCCATAAACTGGGGGTGAGGCACGGATGTGCTGTTTGTGGTCCGATTTCATGGTATGAGCACGTACAAACCCCAGGTGACCCTAGTCCATTAACCAACCCCCATGCTTACCGCGTGCGCTTTCCGCTGTTTGCCGCTTTTGCTTGTGTGCGACAAAGTGGTGGCAGTGACAACGACAGTTTCCTCCGTGCGAAATAGCATATGGTGGAGAAGGAGGAGACCATAGAGAATAGATTGTGGGGAGGTGTGGGGGTGGGTGGGAAACGTACGAGCTGGATAGATAGGTGACACCACCACCGTTAGCCCTCTTTGCCGCGATCCTTGCCTTTATTTCATTCGTGATAGTTCGACTCTGGACTCCTGTGGTGTACAAACCTGTGTGTGTGTGTGTGTGTGCAACTATTTTGTGTACTCCTCTTCTTCTTGTGGTCAAGATCCTGCCGTATTTGTTTTGAGGCAAGGGCTGCTGTCTACTTCGACCATATTTCCAAGCGTGTGTGACGTTCTGGAGTCACTTTAGTATGTTTTGGCTTTTTTTTAATGTCAGTTTTGGCGCCGCTTAATGTTGTAGTGTTTGACTGTATTTAGCATTCGGGCCGACGTTAGAAGCAGTCTTCATTGTACATTGTGTGGAATATTCCCTAACCCAACTCAAATAAAAGCGTTTGACAAAATATGGCCTTTCTGCAAGGTAACGTCGTACGTGTACTTAATCGGCGGTGGAAGTGTCGTTCCACCCCCTCCTCTTCATACGTACGTTATGCTCTCTGTGGACAGACCGGGACCTCGCCCTACCACACTTTCATGCGAAAAGTTGTGTGCGCCCTGCAGGCGATATGTCCCCAAACTTGCAAGTACTTCGTTCTTTTAAACGTATATATATACAAGTGTAGCGGACGGGTTTCTTTCCCCCCCGGGATCGCGACTTACTACCTATCGAACGTGATTTTTTGCCTCTTATTCAAACCAGAACGGGGTCGAAAAAAATGATGATCGCGAAACAGAGATAAGAAAGGAATGGGCTCTTCTTATTGGTTGTCCCGCAGTTTCGCAGTTTCGCAGTTTCGCGGTGCAACAACGTACAAAGTTCAAAATATGGTGCTCGCCGATCACGCGTACTCGGCCTATTCTGATGCAACCTAATTCAAAGTGCTGTACATCCGTGAAAGAGGCAGCTACAAGGTGCGATGCTTCCTGTAGTGTGCAGACTTGAGACACCTACAAGCATGACGCCACCGCGCGGATGCCACTTTCCAGCCAAAGCTGTCTTCCCTGCCGGCTACGCGCAACAAATCACTGCAAGATTTTGTCATCTTGCTCTCTACACAACAGTCACAATCGTGCCAAGTTTCGTGCCAATTGGAAACGTGTACAGCGCGTTCTCGTGTCCACCAGGAAAGTGCCGTCTGTTGAGTAGCTTTGTGCGTGGGTGCCTCGGCGCGGGGTCCCGTAGTGGGAAACAAAAGGTGCCAGCAGCTGGGTACTGCCAACGGTCAAAATGTAGAAACTATCCGCGGGCGTGAAAGCCCTTCTACGTGGTGGAGCGTGGAAGCTCGTGTATAATATAGTTGTGGCGTGGAAGCCGGGTGGCGTGGTGGCCCTGATGTAAAGGTATATTTAGGGACGTGGGAGTCCTGAAGGCGTGGAAGCCGGGTTGGCGTGATAGCCGGAGTATGGGCGTGGAAGCCGGGGTTGGCGTGAGAGCCGGAAAAAGGACTTGATTATACACAGAAAAAGGAAGTGAGGAACCACAAGCCACGCACACAAATTCCGTTGTAGACACCCATACCCTCAAACCTGCAATATGTGATAAAGTTGGTACCACCAAATCTAATCCATAGCAACCATTGAACCCCCAAACTCCCCGCTCCATCTTCTCGGGAAATTCTTGCTCGCAATAATCTGTTGATGCTGTGAGTACATCCAACAGCCCCCCTACTCGCTGCATTGGCAAGATTACACCCGGACTCATTTAACTACCTTACACATGCATACCCTCTTATACCAAATACCTGAACGCAAGGCTTAGTGATTAACATTCCATCCATCTCATGCTTCGTCTTCGCCAAAACACCATGACCATTATACCCGAAACAAAACTCGTTAGAACTCCAACCGGTTTGAAACTCTTCTCCTAACCATTAAACCAGAAACACTGCAGAGATTATCCATCGGTCACCCTGGAATTCAACATCGTAGAAAATCCTCAGAAATAGCAATTCAATAGAATCGCACAAACGCAAAAAAACAAAACAAAAATAAAGACTCCAGGACTGCTCATTTAGAATTTTCAATCGGATAGAAAGTATTCCCAACCAACCATTAAAACAGAAATACCAAATATAATGTCAATCGGCCATTCTTGAATTCAAACTCGTAGAAAATCAACTCCTCATATACTCAAATCGAAAGAATCACACAAACAAAAACACAACACAAAAAACTCCGGGACTGCTCAATTTAAGTTCATCACGTAGTCCCTGTGGAACACAAAATCCCTCTCAGGTAGCGCCTTCGTGAGGAAGTCAGCATGCTGGTACTGCGACGCTACATGAATGATCTCTACCTCCTTCTCATCTACCAGTTGTCTGAGGAAGTGATGCCGCACGTCGATGTGCTTCGAGTTGGAATTCGAGATCGGGTGTTTTGCGATCTGGATAGCACCCTCGTTATCCTCGTACAGTGGAATGCACGGCCGCAACTCCTTCGGCAACATAAAGCGCCAAACCTGCCTCAAAAAAAGAATCTCCTTCCCCATGTCCGCCATCGCCACGTACTCTGCCTGCGTGGTGGACAAAGTCACACACTTCTGAGTCTTGGAAAACCATGCTATCGCTCCCCCCGCACACATTACTACTCCCCCTGAAACCGACCTACGATCCGCCGCACGCGAGGCGTAATCCGCGTCGACGAACGTGATCAAAGAAAACCCT
Organism: Ectocarpus siliculosus; assembly: GCA_000310025.1. Lineage (NCBI taxonomy): Eukaryota > Phaeophyceae > Ectocarpales > Ectocarpaceae > Ectocarpus > Ectocarpus siliculosus. The sequence goes on along the minus strand of FN649728.1, from coordinate 944,014 downwards.
GAAATTGTCCCCTTCTGAAAAGAAATCCCGAAAGAACTAGTCCTAACTGCATATCCTAAGATGCCAAGTGCAGCCTTCCAGTGGATCAACTTGGGTGCACTACAGTACCTCGCTACTGCCCTCACCGCATTCGCGATATCCGGCCTAGTCAACAAAGCTATCCATAGCAACGAACCAATCAGCGCGCGAAATGGGTGCTCTACGCTCGGCTCATTCACATCAAAGTCCCAAAGTCTCCAAGTCGTGGGCAAAGGAATGCTTCCGCCCCACTCCACACCATATCTCTCTCCCAACTCCTTGGTGTATGTCTCCTGCGAAATCGTCAATCTACCTGCCTCTCTGTCCCTCTCGTAATAGCAACCAGAGTACCACTGCAACTCCCCCAGAGACTTCACCGGTACGTAATCGCCCAGGTCCTTCCCAAATTGATCACACCTCTCCTTCGTCCCCACTGCAAAAATATCATCTACGTGTACTACTAGAATCAACACTACTTCCCCCCCTTCGACTAAGCGAAAAACACATGAATCGGCCATGCACTGCTCGAAACCCAAAGCCAAAAGACACTTCTTCAGCAACGCGTACCACTCCCTAGATGCCTGCCTCAAACCGTAAAGGCTCTTGTTCAACTGCACAATCTTCCCCGACAACGCACCACATCCTTCCGGCAATCGCATGAAAATGTCTTCCTTGAGAGGGGCCCTCACAAACGCCTGATCGATATCGAAATGACACAACTCCAAGTACAAGCTCACACGCCAAAGCTGCCAACATACGAACACTAGACGAAGCTACTGTGGGAGCATACAAATCACCAAAGTCAATGTACTCCTTCTGCATATCTCCTCTTGCAACAAGTCTGGTTTTGGCCTTCGTAGGAAAGCCGAACGCATCTACCTTCCAATCAAACACAAACTTCGACTTGATACAATTACCGATTGGTTGCTAGGGTCCAACAACCTTGAATGCATCTGCTTCTAGCAACCCAAACACCTCTCTCTTCGTTGCGTCCATGAACTGGGTGCTGTGCACGCTCTCCTTCGCCTCCTTGAATGTCTGGGGAACCCTGAGGTCCTTGGCGTGGCAGCGCGGCATGTCGGGACGCAGAAGGGGTGGCTCCATCTCAGAGATAGCCGAATCGAGGTCGTCGCGCGTCGCAAGACGCGCCATGAGCCCGAGCGGAACGCCCCGCTCAGAGGGACCGATCGACCATCCATACCCCACGCGTCCCTTCTCGCCCGTGTCCCCCTTAGGCAGGATGCCCTTGCTTCCTCCCGCGTCCCCACTCCGAGCTCGCTGCTCCCCTCCGCCCCCCTGCTCATCATCCCCCTCCAATCCTGGCCGGAGCATCGTCTTCCCGTTCATGACTCGCCGAGCATCCAGCATGGAGAGGAGGACATCTTCGTTCGCCTGAGCCAGCAACCCCATGGTGATCTCGGAAGGAGGGAGAGGAGTACTGACGGCCTCGTTCGGCAGAGATGGGAACTGCCGGTCCTCCGAAAGAGTAGAGAGCTGCTGCTGTGACATGGCGCGCGCATCTCCCCTCGTGCGTCCTCGGACCCGAAGGTCTCCCTTCTCGCCCAGCTGTCTCGAAGCATGGGGCGTCAGGGGCGTGGCGTACCCCGGTGCGGTCGGCGGCGGTCTGGTCAGCCTGGTTTGGCGTGGTTGCGGCGCTCTTCTTGGCGGGGACTGTTCATCCTCGATGG
>FN649728.1:876493-937827 GCA_000310025.1 Ectocarpus siliculosus | reverse complement strand
AGCTCGTGTATAATATAGTTGTGGCGTGGAAGCCGGGTGGCGTGGTGGCCCTGATGTAAAGGCATATTTAGGGACGTGGGAGTCCTGAAGGCGTGGAAGCCGGGTTGGCGTGATAGCCGGAGTATGGGCGTGGAAGCCGGGGTTGGCGTGAGAGCCGGAAAAAGGACTTGATTATACACAGAAAAAGGAAGTGAGGAACCACAAGCCACGCACACAAATTCCGTTGTAGACACCCATACCCTCAAACCTGCAATATGTGATAAAGTTGGTACCACCAAATCTAATCCATAGCAACCATTGAACCCCCAAACTCCCCGCTCCATCTTCTCGGGAAATTCTTGCTCGCAATAATCTGTTGATGCTGTGAGTACATCCAACACCGTCGGCTCGGTCGAGGTTCCGCCGCGTCTGTGGGGGCTCTGCCGCTTTTGCCTATTTTTTTTGGGCCGATTTGAGGTCTTTCACTGCTGAGTTCTAGCGCTGTGGTGTATGGAATTTCATACTACTTGGGTCCGTCGCTAGCTATTGGAGACATCTGCAGCCATAGTGCTTCATCTTGGAGGAGTGGCCTAACCCTGTGCATGTACAGCACGGTACAGTGAGAATTGGCACTTACGTACGTCTAACTTTTTTTTTTTGCTACGCACAAACACTGCTTGTGTGCGACCAACAAGACGCCGAGCGCCCTGCTTTTGGGTCGCCTGCTGAGGGCACGTGTATCATCGCACGCTATCGGCTGCAGTTTGTGGATGTCGTCTGCCAAAGGCCTCCCTCTGGCATGTGTTGTACACTGATCACACTCGGAGCAACCAGAAAAAAAAAGACAACTCCAAAAAGGCAACACCGAAACACACCTCGGTTCACGTTTGTTTTGCAGGCCGTGTGCATTCATAACTGGACAATTCGCTCTGTTTCTGGTACGCGAGCAGAGGGTACGAGTATGACCACACGCCATTGGCTGCAGTTTGTGGAGGTGGCCTCTCTCTGGCGTACGTTTTCAACTGATCACGCATGCAGCAGGCGCAAAAATGGCTTTTTTCGGCCGTCAGGCGAACGTCAGCAGTTCAAGGTGACAGGGTTGACGTTTTCGGCTCGTGTGCGGCCAACACGACGCAGAACGGCCTGAATTGTAGATACCTCCTGCAGAGGGTTTGTGCATGACCTTATTAATACTGGCCTTTGTGTGGCCAGCAGATGGTGTACTTCCTCGTCCTGACACGATCGGGGTGTGACCAGGGGGTGACCCCCCCCAATTCCAAGAGCGATATTCCAACCCGATCGCTGTTGGAAAATGGGCCAACTTTCCTCCTGCAATTTTCTAACAGGCCGACCGGAATCCTTGGAAATATTTGGGCTGTGAGAATTTGGTATGATAAGTTGCCATTCTCCTCCGCGTAAAAAGCCCAAATAATTATTGGGGCTGAGAAAAGGATCCTTCCCCCAAATCCAAAAGCCAGAACACCATGCGTAAGAAACGCCTGAATCCAAGTTGTTTTTGTTTTGGATGGGCTTGACGCCATCCCGTTTTTACAACGCTTTTTGTTGTGAGGAACTTTGCATAGACTGAAGGTTTTTATGGGACACAACATGCTTCAGTTCACGTTTGTTTTCGGCTCGTGTGTAGCGAACAAGACAATGAGCATCCTGCTTGTGGGTCGTCTGCAGGGAATGTGCATGACCACACACCATTGCCTTCAGTTTGTGGATGTCGTAGGCCTAAAGCGTCCCTCTGGCATGCGTTTTGGAATCGTGGCGGGTGAGCGGGTGAAGCACCGAACGCACACACACGCGGCGGAACAACAAAAAGATCGAAAGGTCAACACCGACACACTTCGATCCACGTTTGCAGGCCGTGTGAGATTAAAACTGGGCAAAACGCTCTGTTTGTGGGGGGCGAGCAGAGGGTATGTGTATGACCACGCGCCATTGGCTGCAGTTTGTGGATGTCGTCGGCCTATAGCCTCCCTCTGGCATGCGTTTTGGACCGGTGGCCGGTGAGAGTCGGAACACACACGCGGCGGAACAACAAAAAATATCCGAAAGGTCACAACACGAAAGGTCAACACCAAAACACTTCGATTCACGTTTGCAGGCCATGTGAAAATAAACACTGAACAATACGTCCTGTTTCTGGGACTCGAGCAGAGGGCATGTGTATGATCACGCGCCATTGGCCGCAGGTTGTGGATGTCGTCGGCGTCACGCCTCTCTGGCATTCGTTTTTGACTGTTCACATATGCAGCGGGAAAAACCCGCTCTTTTGTCAAAAAGGCAAGAACGTCAGCAGAGCAATGTAGCAGGGTTGACGTTTTCGGCTCGTGTGCGGCCAATACTGTAGACGCAGAACACCCTGAACTTAGATACCTGTAGAGGTTGTGCATGACCTCACGATACTGTCCTTTGTTTGGGCAGCAAAACAGTGTACATAATGTAGTTCCTCCTTGTATTCGTTTTATGTACAGCAGTAGATGGAAAAAAAAAAAACAGGTTGTTGGCCGTTGGGACGTTGCGACCAGTTCGGCGAAACAAGAGCAGCGCGGACAAGAGCGGCCTTGGGCACTACTCACTACTCACGTCAGGAACCACCAGCATGGAAAAAAAAAAAAAAGTTGTTGGCCGTTGCGACGTTGCGACGAGTTCGGCGAAGCAAGAGCAGCGCGGACAAGAGCGGCCTGGGCACTACAAAACGTCAGGAACCAATAGCACCTATCCGAGCAACATCAGCCTATGTATCAACGCCATCCTACATGCATGTAGCATCGAGGGTGCCATGCCGCACACACGCACCTGCCTGCTGTGGAAATTGTCCAATGCCGCCCAGCTTTTTTCCAGATGCCGACACCGGTACGAGGACTTATCCACCCAGCGCCAACCTTGCACCTGTCACCTGTCGTGTGGGTTTGAGATGAGGTTTAGAGTCAGCCTCATGGCGTTCTTGCGAAATTTCTGAAATGTAAGAAAAGAGCGAACGACGCCTGCTGATTGGATGGTGCAGACAGTTCCATCCCTGAGCCGTCTCTTGTCTATAATCCCTATCAAATGTCTCGAATGGGTAGTCTTTCTGTGTGTGTTTTTATTATGTCCCTCGTAACGACAGCAACTGGCGGGAGCGTGGTGAACGGGGCACGAAAAAGAGGTTTTCAAGATATTTCTCTAGAGGAAAAGCGAGACCTTCTAACTCAAGCCCAAGGTTGCTCGGTGCCTCCTGTCAACGGTGGGCTAGGTACTTCTTCCGCGCTTGCCCCTAGTAGCGCTTTCCACCCAAGGGTAGACAGACGCAGCGCAACTTCGCTGTTGAACCCGCGGCGTATCGCCCCGCGATTCGACCTGTTCATTACCCATACTCCTCCACTCTACAAAGCATCCATACCTACAGTCGTCCCTGTGTACCACTCACCCCCCTAGTCGACCAGTGCAAAGGAGGAGAAAATCATGCCATTCTTGGCGAGGTAAAGCAGGTGAAGAAGATGGGGACAAAAAGTGTCCCCAAAAGGCGATCCAGCCCTAAATAAAGGGGTCATAGACTAACCGGTTTCAAGCCCCCGTCACAGGTCTGCGGGTGAATGTGGCTTTGAATTGTTCGCATGGGTTGTTGTTGTTGTCTTCACATGGGTGCATGCGTTTGTATCTGCTACAGCAGTATGACTCGTGACTGGAGACACAACTGTTGATTTCAGCCAATAGGAGCGCAAGGTGACTGACTGCAATCCCGCGAGGTTCACCGCCTGATCGCGCTGTCTCCATGCCCTCTCCCCACTCCGTGCCGTGACCAAAGAGCGACGCACCAAAACAACCATTACCGTCCCACGAACACGATAGGCGGAAAGCGAGCTTGCTCATCGCCATGCCTGGAATGCGCTGGAGCTCCTCAGAATGCGGGCGAGAAAAATGTGAGTGTACAGCAGGTACTACAGTCAAGTTTTGGCGGTGAATATACGATTATTAATATTCCTATGCGTATGTATGTACTAGGGTTAAGGATTGGCCCCCCACCCCCCAAGGGGGCTGGGGGCCAACATCCAGGACGGATGGTGGTGAGTGTCCAGGAGGAAAGAAAGTGGAAGAAGAAGGGTTGTTGTCCGGATCCCTCTAGACTATGAGATTGCTACGGGGAGAGGATTTGTAGGGGCGGGAAGAAGGGACGGTGTTGGGAGAGGCAAGGAAGTGGTGCAGAATTTCGGCACTCAACGAGCGCGCGGTCCCGTCGGGGGTGAAAGGGACATGTCAGTCCGTAGTCTTGTCTATCGGAATCGAAAAGCCGAAAAATTGAGGTATACGTTATGTACATAACGATGGAGTCTCTTCTTCTCTTTTATATCTTTGTCGCTCTTTTTTCTCTCTTTTTCTGGGTCAGATGGCCTTGTCTCTGCTTGCGTGTGAAGCACCAAGATTGAAGCAAGGGGGTGTACCTCTTTCTCTCTGGCCCGTGATGCTGACTCCTAGTCTCAGTTGTTACCTCGCATAGCGCGCAGAGGGAGCGGAGGACTCCAGAATATCTGTCGTTGATTTCTTTTGACTTGCGGACCCATCGGGGCCAGTTTGTTTGCGCGTTGCCACTTTTAGGGCAAGTTAGCCTGTGACCACGGGAATCGACCGCGTCAAGTGTTGGATCTGTACGGACGTATGAAGGTACTGGGTAGAGAGAGATCGGAACGGTTTTTATTGGGAAGACAACAACAACAACAACAATGATGAAGGTAGACCCGTCCTGCGTCGTGCTAAATGATAAATGCGAAAGATGGACTGCGTAAAGATCCAGCGGTCTTTTTCGGCAGTGGCAAAGAAATATGCAACCCATGTCGCAAAAAAAACAAAAGCTGAGCGGGATACTGTAGTAAATAGAACACCGCCTTCTCTGTTGCAGGCAGGTTTGCTTCCACAACCCGAGAACCCAACCCACTCTTGTATTTCGGCCTACAAGACTCCAATCGACGCCAAGCACCGGTAGGAGAGTGCGTGGAAGATGCCGTGACAGCACAACTCCACTCTCCTACGACATCGATGTACAGCTGTACTGCTGTCGTTGTAGCACCATGTGCAAGATCTCCGAGGGGTCCTCCTGCGCGGTAACGACAATATGGCGAGAGCTCTATGTGTACCTGTCGTCGACACATATGGTAGCCGCACGACACACGAACGGATGATTGCATCGCATGGTACTATGGTTCGCCGTGGCAGGAAGAATCCCATCCAGTTAAGTCGTTGCCGTAGTACGCGGACGTCGTTCGGCGTCTAGTCCATACTGGTGTAGCAAAAACACAGCAGTAATCGAGCTGTGCATGCAATTTTTTGCTCTGGTTCACTTTTTGCCTCCACACCCCGAGAATCCCACTGCTGCATCTCGACCTACAAGACTCCAATCAACAAACCAGCCCAGGCAAAAGTGCGTGGACGATGCTAAGACAGCACAACTAAGTCGACACTCGTACGACTTCTATGTACAGTCGGCGTCTGGTCCATACTGCTATAGAAATACAAAAATCGAGCCATTTTTTTTTTTTCCATACTAATAACAAGAAATGTATCACGTCACGACGACCATCCTGTGAGTATATATAACATGATCCATAGACTATATCTTGGTTTTTATCGCACCCCGGTGCCAAACACCGATGGGTGTCATATCACCGATACCGGTGCGAACGTTCTACATAGATTTCCCGCGCACCTCGGTGCGATGACTCCGATAGGTGCGATACTCAAGAAACGAACAAAGGCGTTTCCTGGTACAAGTACCGTAGTTTGCGTGACACGGTCCGTCAAAATGAAAGTGGCTCGTGCGAGTTTAGGAGCGTGTGCCAAAGACAACAGACGGCCCTGTTGGAAAAGGTATTCGGTGTTGGGGTATTTGTGTTGTGCATGAACGACTCTATTCTGCTGTGTGGGTTTTATCCCCGGCATTGTGAAGGCGTGTTTCCAAGTCTGTAACCGTCAGGTGAAGAATGCTTGGGCGCCTGTGTGTGTGAAAAATAAATCACTCTGTGTTTCACTACCCAAGCTTCCGTCACATTCGCCAGCCACAGCATACAACAGCTGTTGTCGAGCTGTTAGGTTATGAGCCTTGTCTTGATGCATAAGTCTGGCCTCGGAAAGATAATGTCGGAAAAAGAACAACCTCTTGAAGCTCTGACGGGAGATGAAGCCCCGGACGAACGGGCGGCGCATGCCACTGCGATAGAGCAATTCGCAGAGAGAAATGGCGAGCTGTACATGCGGCTTCTGATGTCGACGTCCGACGGCGCAGGAGAGTTCTCCCGCGCGGCATCACAGGTGGTACAGAGGTACGGGCCGATTGGAGATGCTGAGTATGGGGATGGTCGTGCTGCCTTTGTGGCGCAAGAGAAGAAGTACAAGGTGGCGGGTCCGTATCGGATGAAGCAGCTGCACGCCCAACTGGCATCCGTCGCCGTCACAGCAAGCGACGAATATTTTGATCCGTCGCGCGCAATCCAGGAGTTGCGCCGCATTTCTACCGAGTTGGGTTCTCTCGGCGATGTTGTCGTCGACTAGCGGCTGTCCAACGCTTTGCATGACGCTCTCCCGGACAACCACTACAGCGAACTGAAGACTGCGTTGCTGTGTGAGTCGCAGAGGTCGGCTGAGGGTACGGTTGATATCGAAGTACTCGCTCTCCGTGCTACAACATTTCACGCAATGCGAATCCGGGGGAAAGACTCTGGCCGCGTTGATGGGGCAGGCAGTCATGGTCGAGCTTTGAACCTTGTCACGCACGGAGGAGTCCGTGCCTTCCGCAAGCAAGGGGGGCGCGGTGAACGTGGCGGACGTGGTCGTCGAGGAAATGGCGGCCAAACTACGAATGAATGGTTCCACGGGCGGCGGTTCGTCGAACGGGAGCAACGGAGGTGCCTCGACACACGGAAACAGCGCGGGAAATGCGCAAGGCGGACGCGGCAATGGTCGCGTTAGCCAAGCTTCCGGTGGAAACGGTCGAGAACGGGGCCGGGACAATGGTCAAAACTCGACGGGCTTGTGCAGGTGCTGCCACAACTCCAAAGAGCACGGGTGGCACAACTGCCCACTTCGCCTTTCGCAGGAGGCGGAAGAAGCCAAGGAACAGGCTTCTCATGTCACACAGGAGTCGACCACCCAGGCGTGGTTTACGCGGATCGAGGGACCCAGCAGCCAGCTGGAGGACTTCGAGATTGTTATCAGAGATGACACGCAGGTGCAGATGGAGCCTGACGACTACATGCGGGTGCACGAGGCACCTGCTGCGGAAACGTGCGCCGTCGACAACCCGCAGGCGCAGAAGGTGCCTGGTGCGGCGCAGCTAGAGGAGCGCGCTGCTGGAGTTGTGCAGGTGCAGGATGTGCCTGCTGCGGTGCTGCGTGATGAGCGCGCCGCTGGTGATGTGCCGGTGCAGGCGGCGCTTGTGGCAACGACTCACCTTCAGGCGGAGGAGGCGTCTGATGGAACAGAGTATGTCGCGTACACTAACGTAATTCAAGTGGAACAGGTGAATCCCTCCGCTGTTGGAGATACGACTGTATACATCGATTCTGCCGCTTCTAGCCACATGATATGCACCGAGTCCCGCCTGTCGAAAAATGTTCGTAATCCGGTGGACTGCGCCGTGCGTATCATCGGGTCGTGTGGTGCCTCAAATGCAACGAAGAAAGGCACGATAAAATTTGGAATTCGGAATGACAAGAACACGGTGGTACCGGTAGCGGTGGAAGTTCTGCTGGTTCGCAACCTAGGGGCGAACATCTTGTCGGTTGGAGCTTTGGCCGAGAAGGGGGTGATGTGTGATGACCTTTGCGAGCAGGTTATGTGCTTGTGATCTCGCGCTCTCACGTTGTCACGGCGTGGGATAAGCGGGGCCTGCGTCGATAATATGCGGCTCAACTTTAGGGGGTGTACCAGTGTTTATGTCGCCGTGTGATGCAATGACGCTTTTGCCGGGGGTTCAATCAATTAGCACACGGGTATTGTGTACGTTTTCCGGAGGGGTATCAAATGTAAGTATAATATTTTATGCAACCTACGGTGGTACGGGACAAACCCTAGAGTTGCTGTAAGCCTATATGCTACTAAAACTATACAGTGATGCCAGCTGGTGCTAATCACAAAACCTCTCTGTATAGGTATGAATTCTAAAATATATTGTCGTTCTTTGTTGGGTTAACACCGCTATTAATGGAGCAGAATGCTGCGAAAAAAGTCAAAACTCTCAACCTTTTTTTTCCTTTTTTCTATTATACACTCATTAGACTATGGGAGCAAAACGCTGCACAGAAGTTTTGAAACGTTTCTCCGGAGAAAAAAACGCAATCTGCAGAAATGTTCTGAAGCTTTTTTCGCGACGAAGGTGTCGAACAAAATTACGCGGCGCGACTTCCGCCAACCCAACGTCAAGCTCCTACCCCTATTCACACACACATATATACCCCCCTCTCCAGCTTCGATTGTGAGAAGACCGTGATCACTGATATCTCGACGAATACCTGACGAGCTACGTCATGAATGGTATCTGGAACGAGATGATGCCATGAGCTGTTGGGTACTGCCAAGGTTTGGTACCGTGAGGTGCCGAATCGGCCGGGGGAAAAAGATTGTACTGACGCACGACGATCGTCGACGGCCGCGAACTGATGGTTCAAATTCGGTGTTTGTGACCTCCACGGGTTTGTTTTTCCACCGATAACTTTCTGAAGGAGGAAGCAACAGCAATAGAAAGGACACTCGGCGAGAGGTAGCCCTCTGCTCCATCTTTCATACCCAAGATTTGGTGCCGTTGGGTATCGTGCGCGCCGGGAAAAACGTTTTTGTTGAGTCTAAAATACCCACGAGAGAGAGGGGTTGGTTCAAGTTTGCGGGAATTGTGTGCTCATGGTTTGGTTTTCCAGCGATAACTTTTCGAAGGAGGGGGCAGCAGCAACAGCAATGCCACCCCGAGGGGGGTAGCTCTACACAGCATCTATCTGGTGCCAGATTTGATGCTTGTGGGTATCGTGAGTGTGGAGAAAAAACGTTGTCACTACATTACCTTCTCCTGCACGCTCTGGCCGGTTTCTTCGCGGTGTGGTATGAAGGGGTGTGCCTACTTCTCGCCGTTGCTAAACAAAATATAGGATCTCGCCTCCGCATTCCGCCAATCCCGTGCACCAAACCTTGTTCGTCCCATTAAGAGCATGCACCAAGAGTTCCATCGACAAAACCCCCGACCAAAAGTTGCCAATAGACTTGCGGCTCTTTTAGGCTTCCTGCTCAAAGAGCAGTTTAATAACGTCTAATAAATCGGGGAGATGTCCTCCGTTGTGTCGTGTGATATAAGCGTCCACCTTCACAAACAGGTAATCGCCGCCTTGTCGTTTGACAATTTGGTGGATTACAGTATTGCTGATTTGAATCTGCTTGACTGTGAATTTTGGATACATTTTTAGGATTATTTCTGGTATGCAACAGCGCGGGCTCGTACCTGTTGGATCGATGGGGAGCGGCGTGCGGAGCGTAGTCGTGTCGGCCACGGGAATGCTTGCCGAGACTCGTTGGTGGCCACGGGGTCCATCTCAGCTCAGTCAAGTAGCGTATGAAAGACCATGCCTCGCAGATCATTGTCTGTTGGTCACATTGGGTGTATACCGGCTGTAGTCTATGGTCCATAATCTGCGCCGCCTGTGAGGGAAGAATGTTCAAGTTCGGCATGGTGTGTTCCGGTGTGCTCGTGTCTGTCGGCTGGATTTGCAGCGGTGTGATTATTCTCGCCTCTCATTTCCACCCTCGTGTGTCGTGTGATGTGTTGTTTAGAAGGTCTATTGTGCATGCTGCAGGAGTCTTATGTACACGAGTATGTCATGGGTAGCCCATGCACAAAAAGTATGCGCGATTTTGTCGTGTTGTGAAACAATGGTATTCATTCGTGGTCTCCTCGTCAGATGCTACTGTCTGTACTGCAGATGAATTTTTTATTTGACCAGATGCGATTTTTATAAGCAAAATGATCCACGGACCCCCGTTTATCACCCAAGCACCACGCAACCACGATACTCCCCATGTAGAAGCCGGTCTCCGTACAACCCGTGGTTGTACATTCAGTCGAGCGAGCAGCAGGTCTAGGAGGCGGGCGGGTTCAGTTCTGTGGCACAGGGGAGGTGCCGCGGATGAAAAGGGGATTGGGGCGAGTCGGTGATGGTTCGTCGGCTCGTTGCGGGGGAAGTCTGCCTTTTCACAACAGAGGGAGGGGCTCTACCTTAACACCGCCTGCTCTGACTGCTTATGTTTCCGATTTATCGTGAGAGAGGTGAGAGATGAGAACGCGGAGCGCCATCCATTTCGCGGGACTGTCAAAATTGAAGCTTACCCGCGGCTACCTTCCGCGTTTCAAAACTGCAAATACCCCCCAGGGAACCGGAAACCAAGATCTAACCTCCACCTCTAACCACCCTCACGCCTGCTACCCTCTCTTTCTCTCTCGCCCATGCCACCAATACCGCAAATATCGCCGATTCACTACAGCTGCACATCGTCAAGCATTGGTGATTGGTGTGTACGCGGACGACCCCGATGGGTGATGGATTCATGTAGAATCGGTGTCAGCTCACCGGTTCCTTCATGGAAGCTTTCAAAGTTATTTATGAGACCTCATGGCCGCCATGGAAGCTGCCCTTTTTTCCCACGGAACGGTAACCCTGTGGAAGCTTGTCTGGACGGCCTTTGCTTCATTCCACACGTGTTGAAGGTAGGTTATCCGCAACTGCCTTACGAGCAAGTGCCTGGGGTACCTGCTTCCTCAACGAAGCTACCTTGGCGGAAGCTCGCCGCGCCTTTCGGGAGGTCTAACGACATTCATGCTTCAGATATTATGCCGATGTAGCTCCGTTGCTCATCGTAATCGGAAGCCCCTAGGAAATATACGGTCACCCACACGACAATATATTGATGCCTGGTAGATTCACTGTTCAACGTGTGAATGGCGTTCGTATCATGGATGCTCGCATTCATTTTTCTGGTACCTCGTGCGTGCTCTTCGGCGTTTGAGTTCCAGGGAGTTAGCTGCGTTTCACATCATGGTTTCCTCGTGGTGATAACCACTGGATTTACGTTGGAGGCCCGCGACTATTTACTAGAGTCACCGCCAATATCGGCGGGTCACGCCGTGGAGGCGGGAATTCCATCGCAACTATTCTCCGCAAACTTGTTGGCACACGTGATGAGGCGCCGACGCCCTCTCGCCAACTTACCTGCTCAAGCCCACCCACTCAACTGTAGTGGTGGCCACCGACTCTGCGGCAGTCGTTATATCTTTTGCATCTGGAAATAGCCGCGTAGGATACCGACGGGGATGCTCTTAGGGGTCGCGGAGCCTCAGGAGATTTCACCGCCGCAACAATAATACCTCAACAAAATCCTTCATGGTGCAGTCTGTACATTGACCAATTCCATCTCAATGCTTGACGGTTAATGTTTCGTGTGTTGCTTCTTCCTTGTTCGAAAGGGTCCATGCGAAACGTACACCAGTTCAAGGAAATGGGCCGAGGACACATGCGCTTGCCTCGCTGCCCTTGCAGCTACTAGAGGCACGGGAATGAAGAGCGAAGCGGACAATCGTTCGATATTGCAACCGCACGTTGTGGCCGAGAGCGCTGTTCCCCCTTACAACCTTAACTAATGTAGAGATATAGATCCCCCGCGCTATCAAAAGTACGTTTCCAAGACTTCGCGTATCCTCCCGAATCATTTGCTGCTGGGTTGTGGCGTGGCCATGGGACACACCCCAGCAACTTTGCAAGGCTTCATACGTCCACACAGGACGCTCGGCTTGTTGTTCCTTTCGCTAGCAGTATACAGCAACGCTGCGTCACGCAATGTACGGCCTCCGTGTTTCTGCGAGCAACAGCAGCTTGTCTGTTCAACCCTTTTGGCAGGGTAGGATACCCAACGTTGAACAACATTAGCGCGGCGTGAAACTAGGTGACTTGTACCAGTAGACTATGATACCAAGTCTTCGAGAACCACTACTCGCCCCTAGAAATACTTCGAAGAATGGCGTAAAGTGAGGCTGGTAAACGTACATGTAAATTTTAAGCACGCCCTCATTTTCATACTCGAGTCACTGCGTGCTCTCCGACAACGTTCACACTCAAAAATAACAACGAACAAGGCATGCATGGCCTCAACACAATAAACAGGGAACAATCCAACGACGGCTAGGAAACATTTCTCCTAAGGGAGGATACCTCGAAGGAACCCCTTCCGCACCGAGACAGACATGTCGCGGAGTATGCCCATGCGGCGCATTCACTTCACAGCCCCCCCTCAGATGAAGCCACAATGAGACAAGAACACACTCTAGGTCAACACTGACGTGTCTGATTAGCCCAACCCACACCAACACCCAATGACTTCGTCTCATACGGTACGGATTGGCGAGGGGAGCAGGTCACAAGCTCGTATATACATCTCCAAGGGACTACCACGAGTGAAGCTACACTGCTACACGTAAAAAGCCCATGAAGACCGGTATCATGAGGTCGAGAGAGATCGATCGGGTGAAAAGGGTTCACGAAATATCTACATACATACCTATACTGCTTTCGCTCTCTACAGTATCTATTACGAGGGAAGTTTAAGCGAACAGGTCGAACAAATCTGTGCCAAACACGCCGCTGCCATCCTCGCACTCCGGGCAAACGGGCTCGGGCACCCTCAATATCCGACGCGTAACGATGGGGCACGCCACCAGCCGGCTGCAAGACGAAACTGAAGATTCGAGGTTGCACTCGCATCCATCCAGTATTCTCCCCATACCCCCTCCCGAGCACCCCTCGTCCTTTACGTTTTTCCCTGCCATCGTCCCTGGCGACAGTCTGAGCCTGGCCTCCATCCTCTGCAATTCCTCTTCGAACGCTTCCCCGTTGAAGGCCACCCAGTCCACCGCGTTGCTCAGGATAGCCCCCATGTCGCACTCGCACATCTGGGACGCGCGGCCAATCAACATTGGCGCCACGACAAGGGCCACGACGGCACCGAATGCTGCGGCGTCTTCGTTAGCCGCCGCGCGGCTCTCCCGCAGTCGCTTCGGCAGAGCCTCCCGTTCTTGCGCTGCCTTCTCTGCGCCAGCAGCGCCGCTGAAGTGGTCGGCGAACCTCTGGGCGCATACCCGTCGGTGGTTAGCAGACTCCCAGGCGTCGGCCATCCGACCGATCCTCCGGAGTTGCAGGGTTGCCGATGCCACGGACGTCGGGGGGAGTGAGTTCGCCACCAGGGCAGCTGAGGCCCGGGTGTCAATGTGCTTGCGGTAGGCGGCGTACGCGCGGTCAAACGTTGAAGGGGAAGTCGAGGCTGGAGGTGTAGTTGAGGAGTGAGAAGCGTCGACGTCGTCGTGGTTGTCGTGCATACGCTCCCACGCAGCGGCTAGCTCGGCATCGGCTTCCTCTACGGCTTTCAAAACTTCTGCTCCATTGCGGCGGACGAAGGCCTTCATCATCGCCCCTTGCTCCTGGCAAGCCTACCGATAAGACCCAAACAACAGGTCGGGGTTAACGCGGAAACGAATTGAACGCATCCTGTTTGTGTTCACAAACAAGGGGGGAGAAAAGGTAAGCTGCCGAGACCCCCCATCCCCGTGCCTGAAAGGGTGGTAGATGCAGTGCGTAACAGCGAGGTTTGGTGGAGTGCTGCGTTTCACGATGGCCTTATCTTGGTAGGGTTCGTGGGCCTGTGCCTATGCTGCCCCCGAACGCAGAGACAAATTCAGACAGAGGCAGGTACCGAGATACTAAATACAGAGAAAGCGGCAGAGCGTTGTCGAAGAATGTCCTGCCATTCACGAAGGTTTCGACAACCGTCGTACACACCTGTTCCGGGTGGGCCTCGAGGAAAACCACACGTCGGGCTGCCGCACGTACAGCGGCGTCACCGGGATCATCGGCGTCGACCCAAGTCTTCGAGACGGGGTCGAGACGACGACGGTGACTCCATAGGGCAACCCAAGCCTTGGATAGCTCGCGTTCCTGGACGGCCTGCAGCCAGGCCAAGGTGTGCGCGGTGGATTGGGTAACGTGGTCGAAACAGCGGGTTGTTATCTACTGTGGTGTGCGATTTTCCTGCTGAAATATTGCGTTTTGATGAAAAAAGAGGCAGAAAAAGAGGAGGAGAGGATTTCAGCGTACACAACGACGGCGAGGCGATCGAATGTCAAAAAAGACGATGTGCAGTCGGGATGGGAGAGGAGAGCGAAGACACGCTTCGCGCCATTCTGCTCTATAGGTTCAAGACACCCACCATCAGGCGCCGCAGACCCTCCTGGCGAATGTTCGTTCCGGCCACCCAAAGTTCAACCTCTGCTCGAAGGTTAAGAGTCCCGAACGTCGACGTTGCCAACACTAGTCTGCTGGCCGGGTCCAGTGCATGCCTGCGTCCCCGCGAACTTGGAGGAGTGGGCCTAAGGTCTACCCTTCCCGTGCGCGCGGACGGCCACGGTGTAAACAGCCTTCGCGGGGGAGGAAGGACTTCGAACGTCTCCACCTCGATCTCGGCATCCGCGAAGGGCACCTCCCACGCATCTTCGTCAGCCACGGCGCCATCGTCACCCTCCTCCCACGTTGACTGGTCGCCGGTCGGGGGAGGGGGCTCGACGATGCCCAGCCACTTGAACAGGGGCTCGCCGTTCTGTTCGCCATTGGCCTGCTGCTGCAGATACTGCTCGAGGCGACTCCAGAACGCGCGCGGGCGGTCGGTGGCGGCGACGCTTGTGAAGGGAGGAGCGACGCGGAGGGCGGATCGGGCGTACTCCGCCGCGATGTGCCGAAGGAGGTCGTCACCGCTGTAGAAGGCCTCCACGAGCGAGGAACGTGCGGCCTCGTCCCTTCGTCTAACAGCGTTCACTTCGCCCTGTGCAATTGAATATTTGGGGGGAACAAGGATGGAAGCGCGTCGTCGAAAATCGAACTTGAGCGTGACATCTCTCTGGCGAGGCATGCTAGGCGCGCCCGCAACCAACCGACGAACCACTGTCAGTGACGCACCAATGCTGTATAACGAGCAGAGAACGAGTTCAAGTAGCTGGTTTGTGTGGACACAAAGGTTGGCCGCCAGAAACCCATTCCGTCAAGTCTCTATCGCAAAATATCGACAGTTTGACCAAGTAGGTAGAGCAAAAACATCAAGTCAGCACGTATCTCCCCTTTTAAGGAGTTGACTGTCACTCTACCACGACCAACAGCACCATCAAGAAGCTTCAAACCAGATATATGCCTGAAAACCCGTGCTCATTCCCTCACCTGGTTGGTCGTGCGCCAGTCCTCGGCGGCACGCATTAACCACGCTGCTTCGGTTTCGCTCGTGCTAGCAGGGCACGGTTGATGGAAGTAGCTCAACGCCAACAAAGGCGGTAACTGGCTGGACTGTCATTCAAGGAACACATCCGCCGGAAGAGTGTGATGTGTGATGAGATATGTCAGAAACATCAACGGCACGTCGGGCGGAACGACCCCGGGGGTTGCAAACAGGGTGTTGAGGAGCGTGCGCGGAGAACTCCGTGTAAACAGAACAGGGAGATGCTTCTGGGATCGTTTCGAGACATGAGAGGTGCATACGAACGTGAAACCGGAGGTCCAACGGCGGCTTGTAGTCACGACGTTACTCTCCGCCTGGGAATTGTTATTATTGCTGCAATACTTTGCTGGAGCACATTGGCAGGCATCTACGTTGTTCTCTATTTTTCCTTCGCAATACCCGGAAAAATTGCCAACGACCGCACTTTCTCTACTGCATGCCGGCAAAGGCGTAAATACAGTACTACCGATCAGAAAGCGTCTAACGCGTTGGACCAACGTTCCAGGAACCCAAGAATTTCTGTGTAAACGTTCCTGTTGACGTTGCCGGGAAACACTTTAAACCTATTGCGGGAGATGTAAGCTCTTACTCCTTGACCTTTTCTCATGGCCGTGCGAATCGTACTATCCGACGTATGCGGTGCTACAGTATGTAAAGAAGGGAACGCATTTCGTCAATGTGGATCCGAGCGAAAATTCGGAATTCTCACCTGAGCACAAGCCCGCTGCACTGTAAAGTGTGGGTTCTCTTCCCCGTAAATGACCGCACGCCCCCGGGCAAGCTCTCGAGGGTATGCCTCCGCGTAGGCGTTTGCCAGTCGGAACTCATCCTCCGCTGAAAGACGCCCGTTTTCTTCCGGGACCGGGACCGGCTCATCCCGCTCCTCCTCAATGGTTGCCTGACCCGTCCCATGAAGCGGTGCTCGTTCCAGTTCCTGGGCCGGTCTCTGGTTTGGTTGCCACGCATCAGCCGCTCCCGGTCCTTGCTCAACCCCCGGCACCCATCGTTGTCCCCACGCGCCGTCCTCAACAGGCTCCCAATGTTCAACCGGTTCTCCCCATGCCCCGCTGGTAGCAGGTTGTCCTTCCTCTCCATCTTCCCCTTGTTCGCTCTCACCGCCCTCCGTACCGGCAGCAGTCGCTGCAGGTGCGTCGAGCGGGTATTCGTGGCCCTGCTGTTGCTGCTCTTCGATGTCCCCGCGTGCACCAACGTGTTCGTTGATGTCCTCCTGGATTAACGGGACGTTGGCGACATTAGTACGATATATTACGAACGTACAGCTCAAATGACGAGCCCAATAAGAACATGTTTTGTGTATGGTATTTGGGTTCGCCCCACGACACGATGACAAAATCAACACTCATGGTAGTTGGAGCAAGGTGACATTCAAACTCTAGCGGAAGACCGACCTGGGGACCAGCGCCGAGGTCAGCAGCCGTGGGAGGGCCACGTCGGATGATCTGTGCCGCCGCCCGACCGGTGTCTTCGGGATGGGCGTCTCGAAAGGCGTCCGCGATCCGCCTGTGGCGTGCTGCAACCAGCTCGCTCCAGCTGAAGTCGTGGCCGCAGATGCAGCTGATACTGTCACAGCCTGTCATCGCGATCGAGAGATACAAAGACATTGGGACCATTTCGAAGGCGAAGCAAGAAACCGATATCGTGAACAAGAGCAGCATCTAGGAAAGTGGGACAAAGTTTGCGTATAACTACATAGAAGGCACCACAAGTGTGAAATGTCTATTTCTTTGTCTGCTACCGCAACAGCACGTTTCTTCACAACTGCACGCCCCCTCCGCGTCCTGTTGCCGCTGTTATCGTCTTTATACTAAACACGGTTCTGACCGTCGTGAAGTACGTCCTTTTCTCCATCCGTCAAACCCAGAAAGCGATGACCACGAGCTCACCAAACAATCGAGTCTAACAAAACTGAAATATAGACCTTGTCTTTCTTCTCTCGGAGACATGTGTGTCCACCTACGTACACCTCCTAATCTGCGGCGTTGTTCCTTTCTTCTTCGGTCTCACCATCGCCTTTTACCACGTAAACGCCACACCCCGGACACTTGCAGACGTCCTGGTGGCCTCGCCCGGCCTCGTACTGCTCGCATGTCTGAGGGTGGTGTCCGCCGACCACACGGCACCTGCGTCCGAGTATGGTGCGAGCATTTTTGCATCAATTAAAGAAGACGGGTATGTTTGGTTTTTTATGGTCATCTGTCTGCAGGGCCCACCCTATTAGGTCGCGATCCCAGTGCTACTATCATGCTCTGCCCAGTCTACCTATGGCTGAACACAAGGGCGAACATCCCTCGTGGCGGGAGATGCTGCACCAGCGATTACGGAGAAGCTCCATTCTTAATCCTGGGTACCAATTCAACCGATGAACTCTGCGTTCGTTGTAGCAGGCATCAACAGTGGAGTCATGTTTAAACTTGGTAACATTCTCTCTCTCTCTCTCTCTCTCTCTCTCTCTCTCCGTCTCTCACAAGCACACACAATCTCCCCCTTCTCTCTCGCTCTATCGTAAGTCTCACGGGTAGCAGTGCAGCGACTTGCAGCACTGCGTCACGACCATTGGGTTGGACCGGATGAAGCGGATATGCAGGTTTGCCCGTCGCTCGCTATCTGCTCGTAGCCACAACGTACACGCACGCATGTATACGACGTCGAGACGGACACGGTGAGGCAGGGTAAGTCACAGCAACGCAACGCCAAAGGACTCACTTCGGGACATCTCAGGTGAGTACGGTACGCGAAGGCAATCCCGACAGTCGTGTCAAAGAACGAGGGCTTCGGGACACGTCTTTCCCACAGTCATCAGCACGCCAAATCTTGCCAGGATGGCACATGGCTGCGCATGAACAGCAGCTTCAATATTTCACCAGACATGCAATTGACAAAAAAGTGTGGGTTGACACGAACTGTCTCACCCTCGACACAGCTCATGAGCAGCACCATTAGCTCATCGCGGGATTCCTGTGCTGCCTGCCCGATCCCAGGGTTCGCGATCGCCGCTTCCAGCGCGATATAGCATAGGGATGGGTCTATCTCGTGCCCGGAGATGTAGCGCTCTAGAGAAGCGCGGAAAATCTCCAAGCGTTGTGCGTTACATGTGGAGGAAGCCACACTGTTGTCGCCGCCGTTGGTGCTGCTTTTGATGTTGGCAGGGCTACCCTGGGTGGTGATGGCGGTGGCGGTGGTGGCGGACGGGGGTGTGGCGGGGGCGAGACCGGAAGCGATCATCGCCATCAACTTGTCCAGCGCCGAGCTGCCGAAAGACGTGCAACAATGTTGTATCGCCGTAGACAGTTCGATTTAGTGCTGATGGCGCCAAGTATGGCATCACGTGGATTGGGTGATAACAATTTTTCAAGGAATTTCTGCGGTGTTACGATACTGCTGGTGAGACCGGTCTGATCTTGCTCATACTCGGTTTTCACCAAATCGTTGTACACAATTCCACCTTGGGCGCTTCGGACATGATTTCCACCGATACAACACATGGAATATCCAGTTCATAAGGTATATCAAACGTCTGCTACCACCGGTGCATGCCTCCTTTCGAACGAAGGGTTCCCTTGAGCTGCCTTGCACCTAGGAAGTAGATACATATATCTCCATAATCAAAACTGAAGTCGAACCACGTGGCGCACCCAAGCTAGGGATAGGGACGCGAGTCCGCACCTGTAGCAATGGTCGGCTGGTGGCTTGACCATTATGGTGCCGCGGCTGTGGCACATCCCGCACTGTGGTGGAACGAGATTTCGTGGGACGGAACGGGTGTCAAGGAAAAAGCCCTTGTGTGGGAATCAGCTGTTCGTCTGACTGAAACACCACATGGCCAGTGCCTCGGGTGCGCGCTCATCAGCGAGACGCGAGTACATGGCGTCTGTCCGGATTGCCTGGTTCTCAGATTGACACAAGAGATGAGCCCGCGGGATACGGACATCGAAGTCTTGGATCCCCGACCTTCGCCGAAAAATGCTGAGATATGCTGGTCTATCCCTGTGGGCAATTTCAACGCTCACAGCAGGACTTGGAGCAGATAACGAGTAGGATGGCGAAGGATATCGCATGCGGGAAACGCTGTGCTGGAAAAAAAAACTTTGGGGGTACCTGGATAGACAGTAGGGTGGCCGCGCGCTTCTGGAAGGTCTCAAGAACGGTGGCTTCGACCAGCGGGGCCCACACCCACTCGCAAACCACCCGAGGGCAGCACATGCAACGCATTCGCGGACAGGCCCCATCGAAGCCTGCCTCGACGATGCCCTGAAGCAATGGGGTGGGATATGGCGTGTTGAGAATGGGAGACGAGTACCCAAACAACGGAATGCACATCTACAGCGGATTGGTGCACTGTAGTAGAAGAGGTGGTCGAGAACATTCCCAAGGAAATACTCGATCTCAGGCAGCACAATCGCTAACGAGTGACCAGGCACGTGTCGTGGCTCTTTAGTCGGTCCAATCCTGTCGACACACACCCACAGGGTGGGAGATCAGCAGACCGATCGATCGTTGTTCTGGGATGGGTAGTGTCCAAAGCTCGTCAGACGATATAGCAAACGTCGTTGAGGATCCTGAAGGGCTACGATTGTTCATGTTCTTGGTGCCGATGCGGTCTTGAGGCACGTGACGCCCGCAAACAGTGTTATTCGGCCCTTTGTCGCTCAAGACAACCCGATGACATTGTCTCCCAAATTCTCCCTTGGGTATGTTTCAACAGCGGTACATAAGGTCTAGATTTATTGTACCTTGCTCCTACGTTTTTCTATCTCATCTCTTCTCACCGTGAAGTACGTCTTTAGGCAGCTGACACAAGCAGTAACCGTACAGTCGGTCCCTCCAACATCGGAAGCGGACGACGAAGCGGCGAGGCGGTGCAACCAGGCAGAGTCAAGCACGTTGTCGCAGTCCTCGAGGCACACCATGCACGCGCCCGGACGAGTCCCCGGAACCTTCTTCGAATCTGCGGACTTTTCCTTCTCATCCTCTTTCTCTTCTTCTGCCTTTGGTCGGGGAGTGCTGTCTTCGACGGAGACGGGTGCTGGTGGTGCTGGTGGGGATGGCACGCGTTCGGTGCTACGAGGTGAAGGTTCTGGGACCTGTCGCATCTCAATCTGTGCTTGGAGAAATATATTAGGAGGGGAAACGAGGGGGGGGGTCGACTTTAGACGGAATGGCCGTATAGAAGTGTGTGGTAGTTCACCGAATGTAGAAAACATGCAAAAACACTTCTTTAGCAAAGGTAACGTATCGATGCCTACGAAAATGGCCACTCCGTTCGTCCAGCAACGTGCGGCCGGTGTTGGAGGGGCCGACTGTACTGTCGGTCTGGTATCCTATGTGTGGACCACCCAGATCGAGCGACCAAGTCGTAAACCAATAACGAAGGTACTCGGTCGAAAAAAGCTTGCTTCTGTTTCAACACATTCCTGCTGTAGTTTGCTACGGGCATCAAGCAGGAGGCTGTACCATCCCTGCTTACGGACAGGGTAGTGCTAAAGGTGCAGTGGTAGAATCGTACAGCATGTTGTGGAGTACGTGGACGGTCTTGCCATATCAGAACGCTCTTGTCTCCCCCCCCCGCTACGCTATCAAGGGCGCTGTTTTGTATCAACAGAACATCTGTCGCTCTCTCTCCCCCCCATCTACATACATGGGTAGTGGCGTTATTCGGAAACTCGGTGTTTTCGGGGGTGAGTCATGTGCTCTATGTATGATAACGGGGCCAAAGTTTGTTTTCTGTCTGAAGTGAACCGAAGAGGGGAAGGATGCGAGACGTTTTCCATTTTTGCCAGCCAGTCCACCGAAGGACCATGGACCACAGAAACAAAAGAGCGAACAAGTATTGACGCACGTGCAAATGTCTACCAACATGCAGTTGTTCTCGGTTTTGTTCTATTTCCTGAAAATGACCCAACGAACCCATCTCTATTTAAGAAAAGGGTCTAAGACAGATTAGCAATGAATTTATGGCGTCAGGAGAAAGCTAGCTACCTGTATTTCCACGGTTTTTCCTTTCTCCACGGCGGGTCCGCGCCTTTTTTTTTATTGTGTGGTGTTGCTGCTTGCTGTGTTTGCTATGCTTGCTGCTGGGAGAGAAGCAGGTTCGGTTCCGAATCGTTCGCTCCGAACGAAGAAGACATGCTCATGGCTCGAGCAAGGGCGTAAGGAATGTAAGTCTTGGGGAGGAAAAATACAGAGGAAGGGAGAAGGAAGGAACACATGTACATAATCCACGGTGTTTTAAGAAAAACAAAGAGGAAGGGAGAAGGAAGGAACACATGTAAGAATCCACGGTCTTTCCCTCCACTTACTACTGTAGATGGTGCACAGTAGACAGTACATGTAGACCGTCCTCTCATCATCTCCCCTACCCATGATAGCAGCGCGTTTTCCCTGTTTTCACCCCAAGAACCTCAAGTACTCACCGACAATGATGGCTGAGGCCGAACGGGTAGACCAAAGGATTCACTTCGAAAGGTGCCGAACGTGATGGTATCTGATTTTAGATTCTCCCAGAGTCCTGGTGCTGGTGATGACGCTGCTGATGTTCGTGCCGCTGTTGCTGCCGATGATGCTGACAACGGGCTTGTCGGACCGCCGCTCGAGGCAGAGCAGCTGAAATGACGTCGGAGCATGGCGGGGGCGGAATCGAGAGGGATTGGAACGCCTGGGTCTGGGCCAGTAGAGAAAAGGCCTGCTGAAGAGGGAGACGTGTCGGCGTGCCTTCGGTCGGCCGGTTGAGGCGCACTGGAGGAACGCCGCATCATGGTACTCGTACACCTTAGATGTCGTCTGCGTTGTGGGCAGCCCGTGTGCGGAGCTGATAGTCTTGGACACCGCGGAGAGAACGGGAGAGACAGGGAAGGCGGGAGGAGCGCGTAGGTTTGTGCCACGAGTGGGGTGATCATGTGGTCATGGGCCGGCAGCCTACAACTGTAGATCTTTGATTGGTCTGAGTTTGGCACCACGGGAACCGTTCCGCGCGTTCCTCAATTTTTTACAGTCCCGCGTAACGATCCGTGTCCCAGCGCCTCTCCTGCAGTGACCTCTCCCACGGCAGTTTTCCCACAGTCACCAAATTCGGATCTTTTGAGGTTTCGATTGTCCAGTGCTTGTACCTGCCTCCTGTGGTGTGACACTGAGCTCAGTTGGTGCGTCACACATATATGCCGACGGTGTACACTGGCGTCCAGAATAGATGGGGCGAAAACACACGATCCGCAAACGAAAAACCCAGCAGCCCGTCAGGAGAAAGAAAGTCACGGAACACATGACAAGGGCAACCTACAGCAGTGTATTTGTATCGGCACCGCCAAAAGCCTTTTGAAACAGCTTGACTCCATCTCTATCTTGAGGATGAGGACACCGCAGCCAGGGTCCGGGGTATTCCAAGGCCATAGTCTGTGCGAAGAATAAAAAAAAATAGGTTCCAGAGCAAAACACGCTGATGTACAACGTTCGTTGTGTACACACGCGGTATTGATAGAGGTACAATTGTATGATCGGCAACTACATAGTCTATTAGGGAAAAACATGAAACGGTATGTACATACATGTACATGTACACTCGAAAAGCAAATCCCCGCTCTACAAACTTCTTCGGCTGAGCAGAAGCTAGCAAATACTGGTTTCGCTTTTCCATGCCGGGACCACCACAACTTACCCTGCCGGCCAAAACAGAGGTTTTAGCCGCTCGAGAGAAAGTACCCACGATGGCGGAACGGACGTCGCCCTCCCCGTTGTTGAACGGGGTGTAGAACCATATTCATTTGCCAAACATACACGGAGACCAGCAAGAATCTATTTGTACAGCGTTGGGGGTGAACGGGAGGGAGGCTAAATAACGCTTTTATTGTTTTTCTTTCGAGTTGCCTTGGTTCATATTTCTGTGGCCTACGGGGGGAGACTTCCCCCGTACCACACGTCCCGCACGGCACAAAGCCTCCGCGGTATCCTAACGTGTCTCTGCTACTAAACACACATCTCCCTCCGAATACCACCAGACGGGACGAAACTGTTGTACAGTAGCAGTCTCGGACGATTGAGCCTCCCAATAGTACCAACTACCATTCAGGAAACACTCCATGCTACACCAACTTGATTCTACATGGTAGCAACGGTGGCTCCTCCGAGTACCAGAAAATATTAAGAGGCCTCTCCTAAGTGAACCCTCATTCGTAACGTCTCTCCTATCCCCCACCTTCGAAAGAAAAGGGGTGGGCGGGCGGGAGAAAACTACGACATGATTGCGAGCTATCGTCCAAATTTCGATGTAGCTAGCTGCTGCCCTTCTCTACCGCGTGGCCCTCCAAAGCGGGCGGCATGCTACACATTGTGTCTTTCTCGCATCGTGGCCCTTGGGTCCAGTGGACAAGCGTAGCACCGAGGCAGCAGAATGAGAACTCCGTGAGACCTTTCTCTTTTTGGAACCCCAGAAAGCCGAACCAAGACATCCGAACCAACGCGCCTCCAGGGCGGCACAACAAAAACCCAAATACACACATAGATGGGAGATGTTCCGAATTCATCCGTGCACAAAAAAGTGCAGATTGTTCGGTCTTCAACAAAAAACTTTAATGCTGTGACTTGCTTCTGTTGCACGCCACACAAAACAATCCTATGGTAAATGCTGCAACCCTTAAAATAGAAGTGCATTACTTTGTCTTGACTACAGAGACGCTTGCATTGCTCCGATGTCGTTGCAAAACCCTTCAACGTGTACCGGGCTGATGCGCGCGCTGAAAAAGACGTCGTCGCTGCAGCTTTCGTAGGAGGTGCAACCGTGGGCTACGTTGTTGCCATGTGCCCCAGCTTGCGGCGGGGTGATGATGTTGGTGTCGCCGAAGGAGTTGTGACATCCGCAAACACAGGTAATTGTGTTGGCGTCGATACCGCCGTTCCGGTTGTTACCGTCGTCGTCATTCCCATCCCCACCGTCAGGGCACCTACGTAGGCGGTGGAACACGAAAGCGATGAATGTAACCGCCGCCACGACGGTGTTCAAGATGACTGTCAGTGCCTTGGCCCAGTTACTTGCGTCACCGCCGCCGTCTACGTCGCCTAAGTCCTGTTGGGGGGCGTCGTATAAGTCGGGGGACCCCAGCGTGACCGTAGGCCCCACGGTGGGTGGGGCGGTGGTTGGCATGTTGGCCGTGTCTGTAGCGGGAGCCACGATGAGGGAAAGTGAAGAGATCGGCGTCCAATACATAGGATCCACACCCGAAATCGGCGTCCTAGTGATAGGATCCACGGGCGAAAAAGTCTCGCAGGCCTAGAGTCAAGAAGTTGGCGTCGGAGCCACAGCAGGGGCGCGAGTCGTGCTGGGCACGCTGAAGACACCGGCGCCATAGTAGGAGCTACAGCAAGGGTACGAGTCTCGTTGGCCATGGATGAAGTAGTTGGCGTCATACTAGGAGCCACAGGGGCACGAGTCATGCAGGGCGAGGCTCTCTCGTTGAGCGAGAGTGAAGACATCGGCGTTCTAGTAGGACCCGCAGGGGGCGGGGTGGTGGCTGGTGTTTCATCACCCTTGTCTGTAGGGGAAGCCCCGATGGACGAGGGTCAAGAAGCAGGAGGATGAGATTGACCGGCGGGGATGGGATGAATGGGCTGCGCGGTGACCGACAAGGGTGTGCGCGTGGGCTCAGTTGTAGGCTCAGCCGCCAAGTCCCACGTGAGTTGGGGTGTTGGACTGGGTGCTGCTGGACTATCTCTGCCATCTACACACGATTCGTCGGGTCATCGTTGTCAAGGAGCGTCGGCATGACCGTAGGGGTCGGGATGGCGGCCGGAGGGGTAATCATGGCTGAAAACGGCGAAGGCGTAGGTGGGCGAGGTTGGCCGGTGGGACTGAGCCGAGTGGGAACGCCTATGACCGGTATGGGAGCTGGCATGGGTTCGGGGGTAGGCTTGGTGGTCGGTTCGGGCGTGGGCTCGGGGGCAGGCTCGGTCGTCGGTTCCATCACGGGTCCGGGTGTCGGGATGGATGTGGGATCATTGGTGTCGTAGTGCATGGTTCCGGCGGTGCCCGGAACGAGTAGACCATCGGGAGCAGGGCACGAAGCCTCGTCGATTGTCGCACATTGGAGTGCCACAGAATAGAGGGAAGCGAAAACCTCCAACACCGTCACCCCGACGACATAGCTACCGTCGTCGCATGATGATGCCGTCATCTCCGCGGAAGTGTCGGGATTTCATCCTTCGGGTCTGCATCGCTCGATACGGCCAACGAGATAGGGTCAGCGACAAGAAGCGTGGATCGGTCAAGTTAACGCCAAACTCCATCCAGCAGCACATATTTCCAACGACACCACGCATCATTTCGGAATTCAAGGAGGAACGAAGCACACGACTGGCGTTCGTACACTTTCAGCGTCTGGCGATTCGATACCAGCCTCATATTTTCTCGAGAGTACCATCCACCAGCACGCTTTGTTGGTTGCTTCACTCACGGATAAGGTCCAAGGGAGGTACCGGATGGATCGCCGATGTTGTAGCAGAAAAAGCTCGCCTTCGATGGAGTCTCGTTGACAAGATTCAGAGTTGCAGACAGCTACCCCCAGAAATCCACTGTTTTGAAGAACGTGTCGCAGTAGGAACAAAACACGAAAACGTCGCTCACTTCTCCATCTGAACACGTTAGAATGAGCCCCGTGAAGCCATCGGTTCCGCTGGATACAGTCGCCGAGCTCACATATGCGCCTTCCGCACACTCAAAGGTGTAGTCGTTGCCAATCTCAGTCCCAGTGAGAAACAGGAAATCCGTCTGGCAGTACTGGCCCAAGGAACATTGTGCGGTGAACACCAGCAACCAAAGGACGCCCTTGAAGGTCGAACCGGGAGTCGTGGCGTCACGAAGGGACATCCGACGGTGAGGCGGTAAAACGAGGTAAAAACATTTGTCCGCTCGTTTTCATGTCAGCATCGATATTGGCCGTCCCACAGACTGTCTATAGTAGCGGATAAGGACAATATTCTCGGGAGAAGGCATCGAAGAGCCACTAATTGTCCAACAGGCGAGGGATGGTCTCCGGTACTAGCTGGTCTTGTCCCTCTATGGGAGGTTAGAAACAGAAGCGAGAGTTTCCCCCTGCCGGGGAGATAACTCTTGGATATGCGGAAACATCTCCAGGGGCCAGCTGCCCTCAGCACGACGGAAACGCAATTAATGCAACCACACATAGCCGCATTGGATGCAACAACCGTTGTGCATGAAAGTGCCGGTCGGTGCTCATCGTAAGCCTTGTGGAGACAACGCTTGAAATAGAAATAGTCTGTAGTGTTTTTCGGGCTCACGCGCAGACACGATACTTTGTGCGCGTGTTGTGTTGTTGTCCAATCTATTTCTGGCACCAGGCCGCACTTAGCCTTCGGTATTCTCTTTAGGTATTGGGCGTATCAGCCGGGGTCATAGCGACACGCGATGCCAAAATGACTCTGTACCCACACACGGAGTGACACACGTCGCCCTCTAGTAACAACTGTTCCTCACGTCGCCCTAACACACTCGTGGCTTTCTACCATGTGCCTCCACAGCCTTGCATCATTACACCCAAAAGAAGGACCTTTGTGGTACACTTGTATGCTATCGAGTGACTCCCATCGCACCCGTTCTCATCTTCTGGATACTATGTCATCTTGTCTTCAAGAAACCCATGCCCTCCACAGGCGAATTCGCTACCTTAGAAAAACCAGCGCGTCGCCTGCTTTTGTTACATATTATCACGAAACGGATAAAAGAGAGACAAAATCCAGCTTTGACGAAACTGCCGTTGATATTGCACGAGTGACCAGGTCGCACCATTTCCACGCGTTCGTGCAGTGCTCGGTGGGATTAATGTCGCCGCGTGTACAAGGTCGCATGGTGAGGGTTCATTCTTCAGCAGCCGTAGCACCCTCTAGCTATGGCCCAGCGTCTAGTCGCTGGTCGCCCAGGTGGCTGAGCAGCTTAGTCGGGAACCTGGAAACCTGATAAAGTTTGGGTCCTGAGCTGCATAGCATGAATCTTTCCGAAGATATGCTCACAACGTTGGTAGAGACTAGTTCGTATGTACGCAACGAATCGGATGTACGGTCGAGGAGGAAAGGTACGACCGCATGGTTGTTGCGGCAATAGGACAAGCTTTGGAGGAAGAAGCACGTTCGTTCGTGTATGGCTTCCTGCTGTGTGACACCCGCTAATATTGCGTCCACATACATTCCTAGAGGTGAAAAAAGAGAGTTGTTCAGAAAGGTATCTTAGACACATTTTTTTAGTTGTTTTTGGCGTTGGTCAATCGGCGCGCGCGCGGGTTCAATGCTATGTACAAGAGACACCATAATATACTTACGCCCCATGTTAATAGACCGTTTCGGAAGTTTTTTTTTGGGTCAGATAAATGGCCCAGAAATGGCCCAGACAATCCGAGGGTCTTTTTCATATATTTTAGCTGGTATCCAAGGTGGCATTGTCTTCTTTTTCTCTGAGACGGCCCCCCACTTTACCCCCACGGCTCAGACAAACACCTCTCACCGCCCTCACTTTATCTGAGGCGTGGGTTCCTGTTCAGTAGGTCCAGATTGGTTAGTATTAGCACAGTAGAACCACCACAAAAAGATGGCAACGTAGGATACAGACTCGTCCGAGCCTCATGTCACCACCACTGGATAGACAGACCTACCCTCCTCCGATGCGGGCTGTGCGTGTATGTACTTTATTTATGTGTTGATATTGCTGTGGAAGGAACCGAGGAAAGAGGGTAGAATGGGACAAGGTTCACCAGCCTCAAAAATAGTGCAACTTTCTTGCCTGCAACCAATAGAACACCCAGGCCATGAGCTGTAGGCCACTCGAACTGCTGGCGTGGCCCAAAAGTCACCTTGTGTTACTCTCTATCGGCGTCACCTCCTCTAGACAGCTGTTGCGGTTCGGAATGCTGCTCAAAGGTATCGCTGGTTAGGGGTGATTGTTGCACGTTGAAGCTATTGTTGTCGTTGCTGCTGCTGCTACTACAGCTAGCGCCTCCTTCTTTCGCTTGATTGAAGCAGGACGCCACCTGACCGGCAGAGAGTTTGCTTGCAAGAGGCCTTTACAGGGTGTACAAAGGGGGAAAGCAGCGGCGTGGGGAACGGGGCGCGCGAGTCTTCTGGCCAATCAGCGGGGGGGCGTTGTCACGTCATGCCGAAAGCAAATCTGAGCCTCTTTTCGGATCTTATTGATGCCAATATTGGTCTCGGCAATTGTTTGTGTCTGGGCAACTTCTTCTGAACGATCGGTGCCGCTCCCACAGCAGTTCCCACAGCCACCAAATTCGGATCAGGTTTCGATCTCCAGTGCTTGTATCTACCGGTCTCCTGTGGTGTGGCGCTGACCTCAGCTGGTGCGTCAAACATACCCGGAAGGTGTACACTGGCGTCCAGCATAGATGGGGCGAAAACACGCGATCAGCAAACGAAAAACCCAGCAGCCCGTGAAAAGAAAAAAAAAACGGGGAACGTAACAACGGCAACCTGACGCCAAAAGCCTCATGACACAGCTTGACTCCATCTCTATCTTGAGGCGTTAATAGGCCAGGACCGGGGTTTTCCAAGAATAAATAATGAAGGTTCCAGAGCAAAACACGCTGCTGTAACAATGTTCTCCACGTGGTACTTCATAGAGGTATGATCGGCAACTATTAGGATGAAGAACTACGGTACGTCGTGCCTACATGTACTCGCCCCACAAGGAATACACACGAAAAGTAAATCCCCGCTTAACAAACCTCTTCGGCTGAGAAGAATCTGGCAAATACTGGTATCGATTTTGACCGACACATCAAATCGCTTTTCATGCGAGGACCACCACAACTCACCCAGCCGGCCAAAACAGGTTATAGCCGCCCCGAGAGAAGAGTAAACCACGATGGTGAAACGGGCGACGCTCTCCCCGTCATTGAACGGAGCGTAGAACCATGTTTGCCAAACACATGCGAAAACCAACAAGAATCTATTCGTAGAGTGTTGGGGATGGACGGGAGGGAGGGTAAGTAACGCGTTGTGACCTGCATTTTTGCACGCCAAACAACACAATCCTAAGGTGGCGGCTGCAACCCTCATTATCATACCCATCGCTACTGTACCCGAGCAAATGTGTCTTTGCTACAGAGACGTTTGCATTGCTCCGATGTCGTTGCAAAGCCCGCCAACGTGTACGGGGCTGCTGCGCGCGCTGAAAAAGACGTCGTCGCTGCCGTGTTCGCCGGACGTGCAACCGTCGGCTACATTGTTGCGATGCCCTTCAGCTTGCGGCGGGGTGATGTTGTTGGTGTCGCCGATGGAGTTGTGACATCCGAAAACACAGGTAACTGTGTTGCCGTTGATGCCGCCGTTCCGGGTACCACCGTCAGGGCTCCCGCGTAGCCGGTGGAATACGAAAGCGAAGAATGTGACCGCCGCCGCGACGGTGCTCAAGATGACTGTCAGTGCCTTGATCCAGTTGCTGGCGTCACCGGCGCCGTCTACGACGTCTGCGTCCTTAAGGGGGGCGTCGTTTACGTCGGGGATTCCCGGCGTCACCGTAGGACGCACAGTTCCCGGCGTCGCCGTAGGACGCACAGTTCCCGGCGTCACCGTAGGGCGCGCAGTGTGTTGTCTGAATATGGGCGGCGTTGAAAACGAGTCAAGCATGTCATCGTCGCTAGTCGGTTTGCCTGACAGTGGAACACTACATTCCAGCCATGAAAAGAACCACATATCGAGCCACCGGGGCACGAGTCTTGCTGGACGAGGCTGAAAACAGTGTTGTCCTAGCATGATCCGCAGGTGATTTAGTCCCTCTCTGGAGTTTGATCCTGCTATCCATGTCTGTGATGGGGGCCGCGATGGGTGAGAATTCGAAGCCTTGGGCGGGCTAAATCGGTGATGTTGGCCGGTGGGGCTGATGCCGGTGGGCGTCGGCTCGGGGGTAGGCTCGGTGGTCGACTCCGACGTGGCTCCGCGTATCAGGTTTGATGTGGAACGATCATCGGTGTAATCAGCCGTGGTTCCGGTGGTGCCCGGCAAGACCAGCCCATCGGGAGCAGGACGCGAAGCCTCATCGATAGCCCTACAATGGAGTGCCACACCATAGATCTTAACGCAAACCTTGAAAACTGTCACCCCTACGGCATAACTACCGTCGTCGAACGAGGACGAGATCTCGGCGGAAGTGCCGGGGTTGGTTTCTGACCTGCAAAATCCGGTGCGGCAAACGCGACGGAAGTGGTCTGAGCTAAAGATCAGGCTGTTGACACTTCAGAGCGTCGGCCTAACGGTTATAAAGCATTGGCATGGCCAAATTCCACCCTTTGATGTGAAACAGGCCTCCCAGCAGCACATATTTCCAACGAACCCACGCAAGATTCGGAATTCAAAGATACGAGGCACACTGGCGTTCGTACATTTTCAACGTTTGACGATTTCATGCCAGCCTCTTCTGATCCCGAGAGGGTCGTCTACCAACACGCGTTGTTTTTTGCTTCACTCACGGATAAGGTCCAAGGGAGGTATCGGATGGATCGCCCTTGTTGAAGCAGGAAAGGCTCGCCTTCGATGGAGCTTCACTGAAGAGACTCAGAGGTGTAGGCAGCCGCATCCACTTACCGGTGAAATCCTCTTCTATCAAGAAGTTGTAGACGTGGGACC
Source organism: Ectocarpus siliculosus (assembly GCA_000310025.1). Taxonomy (NCBI): domain Eukaryota; class Phaeophyceae; order Ectocarpales; family Ectocarpaceae; genus Ectocarpus; species Ectocarpus siliculosus. Next base: position 906,879 of record FN649728.1, on the reverse strand, counting down.
CGAAACCTCTGCTCACTTCTCCATCTGAACACGTTAGAATGAGCCCCATGAAGCCATCGATTGTCACCTCGCTGATATAAGCGCCTTCCGCGCACTCAAAAGGTGTAGTCGTTGCCAAAGTCAGTCCCAGTCAAAGAACATTGGGCATTCAACACCAGCAACCAAAGAACCCCCTTGAATATCGAGCCAGGAGTCGTGGCGGCACGAAGGGACATCGGCGGTGCGGTGGCAAAAAGAGGAAAATATATTTTGTGTCCGCTAGTTTTCCAGTCAGCATCGATATTGGCCGTCCTACAGACTGTCTTAGTAGAATATATATTCTCCGCCGAGGTACCGAAGAGCCACTAATCGTCCATCGGGCGAGGAACGGTCTCCGGAAAATAGTTGGCCTTGTTACCTATGGGAAGATAAAAACAGGAGGGAGAATTGCCCTGCCGGGGAGACAATTCTCGGAATTTTCGGAAACGCCTCCAGGGACCAGATTCCTTCAACACGGCGGAAACTCAAGGAATGCAACCCATGGCACCGTATGGGATGCAACAACCGGTGGCGTGGCAAGCGCCGGTCGGTGCTCATCATGATCCTTGTGGAAACAATGCTTGAAATTGATAAAATTGGTAGGGTAATTGGGCTCACGCGCAGACACGATACACCTGTACTTTGTGTGTGGTGTGTTTTCGTCTACTTTATTTCTGGCGCCAGGCTACACTTACCCTTCCGAATACTCTCTAATTTTGAACTTATCAGCTGGGGTCTTATCAATACGCTATGCGAAAGTGACTCTACCGACAAACACAAATACAGACGTCGCCGTCTCGCAACAACTGGTCCTCACGTCCCCCAAACGCACTCACGGCTTTCTACCAAGTGCCTCCACGCCCTTGCGTCATTACCCCGCAATTGAAGGACCTTCCGTGGCACAATTGTATGCTAATCTAGCAACCCCCGTCGCACCGGTTCTCACCTTCTGGATAACATGCCATCTTCTCTTTAAGAAACCCATGTCTTCCACCAGGCAATTCGCTACTGTAGAAAAGCCGGCGTATCGTTTGCTGCTGTGGCATATCACGAAACGGACACGGAAGAGAGAGGGACTCCGTCTTCGGCAAGACTGCTGTATACTTTGCACGAGTGACCGGGTCGCACAATTTGCACGCGTCAGTGCAGTGTTCGGTGGAGTTTCTGTCGCCTCGTGTACAAGGTCGGGGGGGGAGAGTCCAGTATTCAGCAGCCGTAGCACAATAAAACAAAGTTGAAATCGAGCTATTACGCTGGGTCTGGTATTGAGAAGTATTCAGGGTGGTTGAGCAGCTCAGTCGGTAACCTGGCGACCTGATAACGCTTGGGTCGTGAGCTAGCATTTCGTCGCAGTCACATACAAAGAGGAATCGTTTGGAAAGTATTCTCAAACAACGTGAGTAGCGATGTGCACAACGAATTGGATACACGGTCGAGGAGGAAAAGGGATGGCCGAATCATTGTTGTGGCATAAGGAACAGCTTGATGGAGGAACAAACACGTTGCCAGGGAATCTTGTCATAGAATCAGGAAGACTTGAGAAAAATGGACCATCTGTTCAAGGGGAAGAAGAGCACACTGACGGAGGGAATGGCATGGGAGAGGATGGAAACAGGGATGAGGAGTTCCAGTCATCCTCACCGTTCACCTACAAAGGCGGCCAAGTCTTTCGTGCCCAGGTCGCCCTTTCCGAACCATTGCACGTCGATCAAGTCAATCAGACGATCGTGGAAAGATTTTAGCAGTCCGTCCGTCTTGCAGAGGCCCGAGGCAAAGAAATTCAATCATGGCTGATGCCACGAGGACTCTCTTTCGGAAGAGAATATGCTTCAGAGATATCTCGAGAACCCCTCGGGCGTGGACGGGGGAGTCACGACCAAGCCAACTGTGACTTAGGCAGAGTTTGTGTCGCTGGTGTACTTGAACAATGTACAAGACCTCTCGGTCGTGTTCACACCCTCACCTGAAGGAACAAAGTTTCCCCACAATCCCTTGTCACCCGTAACGTTTAAACGCACACGCCAATGGAACATGACGGTTGCAATCGAAAATTCCTCCAGTATATTTGAGGAACTGGTCGAAACAATGGTCTGTACAATATGGATCTCACCATACCACCTGCTTGGAGAAACGAAGGGAAAAATCCCGAGGACCTCTCCACGAAGCAGGTTGTAGTAGATGTCGCGTTATCGTCAATTCTGCGGCAGATACAGGTGCGTGCATCGATTGGTCTTTCCCAAAGCCGTATCCCACGTCGTTCATACAGTAACCACGGAAGGCAACCCAGTATGTGGGTACTTTTGACCCGTCCAGCTCTACCCTCCTTACGGTGGCTCTCTCTACATCTGGTGGTTTCGGTGAAGGGGCACAGTGATTTCTTGAAGCAACATCAACTCATCTCGCCCAGGGAGCATACAATACAGGAGACTTTCACGACAAAGAGGATTTTTCCGCCAACCAAAGGCATAATTCAAGAGCATGATTCGGAGATGTTGTCATTTGATCTCGCTCGGTTCCTCTCTATGAGCACTTCTGGAAAAATCGGGGGGAGCGGTGGTAGGTCAGCTCATACCCCACCCAAAGCTTTCGGATGGCCTGCAGATGATCATCAAAGATAAGCTCGATAAAGCTGTTGGTCAGTCAGGGGCTAACCTTTGCACATGTGATAATTTGACTCCCACGCTTAAAGGAGTCTACCTCTTCGAAGCAGGGAAGACAGGACAAACCAATGAAGATGGCAACCACTGCTGTCTACATGCGGTTAACCACCGTCCACATGCGGTAATAATTTGGTCAGCACTACCAAGCCATTGAAGCCCAATCCGTCCTGTCGAAACCCCATTATTCAGCTGTGCGTCGTCGTGAGGAAAGAAAACATTGTTCCGTTTCGAGGAAGCAAGAGGGGGGGGGGGTCGTCACGGCTGACAACGCAAGGGCTTTCAGCGGATGAACGAATGCTGCCTGGCCCGTATCTGGTCAATTAGTCGTGTACTGGAGAGTCACGATCGAACTGACTGCGACACAGGAAGACTTTGCGGTACGGGTATGCAAGGAACGTTTGAGCCGGGCCCACTCCCTCGTCTTCACGAAAACCGGGGCATCAACATTCCTGCACAACAGGATGGTTCGCGTTGTTTTGAAGGCATTACGCGAGTGCCACATGCTTGTCACCGTTGAGGATGCTTTCCCCATTTGCCACAGGCACTGGTAGGGGAAAGGGGCTCCAAAATATGGATTTGGTGATCCCCCCAGGATTACACGCAGGAGATAAAGCTCAAGAGTTTTGCACCAAGTCTATTGTTGTAGATGTCACAATCGTCAACCCATCTGCAAGTCCATCCAAACGCCAGGATCCGCCCTCGAAGATCGAGCTGCAAGTAAAGCAAACCACTATGTGGGAACTTTCAACCCGTCTAGATCTAACCTTCTTATTGCTGCCTTTTCAACTTGTAGTGGTCTTGGCCAAGGCATCAATCGATTCTTCGTAGCTATCGCCAACCACTTGGCCTACGAAGAATATTGCAGGGGGAATTTTTACGATGAAAGAGCGTTGCTTCGCCTGAAGGTTTACCATTCTGACATAATTCGCAGACCTTTGAGCTGGCTCGTTTTCTGTCGGTACTAACTCGTGATGTGTTCAAAGGTCATGGACTACTGATCGACCAATTTCCACCACGGCCAATAGGTAGGGATTCCGTATCTGGTGAAAGCGATAACGATGGTATTGAGGGTAGCTCTTTTGGGAGGGACGGAGATGAAGGAAGGGGAAAGCAAAGGAAGGAGAACGAAGGAGATGATGGAGGAGGACAACATGGTGTTGAAGAGAGCAAAAGGGTTTGAACCAGATGAACTTCCGCACAACAAACGACGCAGGACTAGAGAGGACCTCTGAAAATAAGTGGGAATGCTGCCAACGAGAGTGGTGGTAGTAAATGCGGGGAAGGCGATGAAAGCAATCCAAAACGCACGCGCATCCAAAGCAGCAGCAGCCATGGTAAACACGTGCAGTATCCGTCCGTTATTGCTACGGTATCTGACTTTTATCCGGAGAGTAGAGTAGACTCCCCCATGACGCTCGGTCCACGGTCCCAGATCGTGGCCTGTTGAAGCATTTTATGTTTTCCACCGCCCCGAGACTGACGTCTTTTCATTGGCCACCCGGTAAGCGCGGTCGACTCTGATAAGAAACACATACAAACACGACAATTTCCTTCCTACGAGCAGCTTAGTTTCCCCCATGACTCCCTCCCAGATCATGATCTCTACAAGAATGCTCTGTTTTCAGCCGCAATGGAGACCGATAATTGCCTGAGGTCTAGTCATTGGTCAGCCGGTCAGGCGGTCGATGGTTAGTTAAGACACACATAGACACGCCATGAACTACTGATTGATCAGTTTCCACCACGGCCAATAGGTTGGGATCTCGGAAGTAGTGCAGTAGAAACGACCAGGATGGCAATAAGGGGAATTCGTTTGGAAGTGATGAAGGAGGAGGAGAGGGAACAGGAGGAGGACAAGGCAGAGACAAACAGCAGTCGAGCTGGGAATCATGTCGTGGAAGAGAACACAAGGTCCGAGCCAGACGACCTTCCCCACCACAAACGACGCGGGGCCAGAGGTGAAATGTCGAAAAATTGCTGTCACAACGATGATGAGAACGACGGAAGTGAAAGCAAGGAGGATGATGGTGAAAGCACCCCAAAACGAACTCGTGTGCAAGGTAGCAGCCTTGGTAGACGCGTGCAGCCTTCTTCTGTTGCTACCGTTTCTGTTGTTGATCCGGAGAATAGGCTAGTCTCCCCCATGCCGCCCCCTCACGGGGTCCCAGTTAATGGCATTTAGAAGCGTTTTGTGTTTTCAACCGCACTGAGACTGACGTCTTTTCATTGGTCAGCCGGTTAGCGCGGTCGATGCCAAAAATAAAAAGACACACGGAAGATGCTTTTCTGTAACACTGCGATTTGGTCCATGGCTGACACGTTTCGTGTTCGGGGCGTTGAAGTGATCTTTGGCTCAAGGCAGGACTCTTCAAAGCCGCCCGGTGCCAGTTCGTTCAAATAAAATGGAAAATCAATTTCTTCCGGTGCGCCGGTCGACAACGAGAATGAACTTCAGAATGTTCTATCTTGTAGTTTGAGATGGATTCGTCGGGTAATATTGAGAAAAAATAAAATAAAAACTACATGTAGCTTTGTTGCCGTGATTGCATTGATTTTTAACCACTACTGCTACAGTATGTCACCGACAGAAAAAAAAAATCGAAATGAAACCAACCGCGCAATTGTGGCACAAACGTGTAGCTAACTGCTTAGGCGCTCACCCCGTGGGTCGATACGAAGACATGGAACGGGCGGGCGGTTACTGTAAATACACGACGTTCCGCTGGCCTCGCCCAGTGTCTTACTGAGTCGTATAAAGGAGGTCCAGCTGTAGGAAGCAGCTGGGTCCTAGGGTAAAGAAAGAGGTACGGTCGCTTGATGCCTTGTCTCCACGATTGTGTAGAAATGAGATGTTGCTTGAATTGAGAGCGAGGAAGGTCTGATTGAGGAGGGGATCCTCCTAGCAACCAGGGGGCACGCAGATAGCTGAGTCCTGATGTGGTATGGTCCCTGAGAGGTGTACCTCACGGACATCCCACATCCTATACTAGACTAAGATGTACCACATCTAGGCCCTACAGCAACACTCATTAACACTGGCCCACCCTGAAGGTCATCTATGCAGATTATATACTCAAATCCAATAAGCTCGATCCAGAAGAAAGAGCTGATGATTAATACTCCTGAATCGAAAGATATGACTCTTCACAATATCATCCAAAGGGAAGGGGAACTGTAGAAATATCCCGAATCTACCCCCCACACCACCATTGAGACAATGCTTGCATAACCAAATTAACAACACAAGTGCGGCTCAATGAAAAATGCTATTACCCATAAAAGGGGATATGGCTAGGTAAGAAAATGCTGCAAAGCACATTAACATAGATGACAATACAATATCAATATCAAAACGCCACACACCACTCTTTTACGCGCACGGGCGCGTATCTCAACTACCTTCTGGGCAGAATCTCTGTCGCCAAGAGCCAAGAGTGTGGATACGAAGTGCACGGACCGGCACACAAACAAAAATACTTTCCCGTAAACTCCGGGCGCGTTTACAGTTGTGGACAGATATGTGGTGTACCAGTTGTTGAATACAGTAGTAGATTGCTCAGTTTTTCGACCTCGTGCTCTTCTTTACTGGTATAGTCTACTTGTCATCGTTCAAGACAACCGGGAACCCCGCCCCCCTCGTTTTGCTCACGAACTTGCGTGATCTACCCCCACTACGGTGGTTATGAACGACGTCTAAAAGACGATCAAGCCAGTTTGGGTGCGAATAAATCACTACCGCTGACGTGCTTGCGTTGGCGGGCTTTCTGGTACTGAGCCATGGACCCGCCGCCAGGCGCGTATACTACTGTAGAACACGAACCATCTTCTCATCAAGGGTTCGTTCGCGCTTGATGCGGTTTCCCTTTCTCTGCGCAAAAGAAAACCATGTGTGTTTACGGCCGTCTCGAGCCAAGCGCTCGATGCTAACGGGCGAGAGGTTCGGTTGGGATACAGACATGGAGACTGAGAGCCTCCGGACGGCTCGTTAGAACTCAACACCAGACGTGTGAGCATACCTCCGGCGTATATGCAACCGCAGGACAACAGCGGCATACATGATCTCGTGCATACCAGCTACTACCTTTTTTGTGGAATGCGTCGCACCTCCCTACCCACCTCGTTGCCGAGAGCTGCGAGGGCGCTAAACTCGCTTAGTAACCAACTCCCTCTCTTACCTGTGGGTGTCGCAAGGCCGGCTCCCTTTTCGCTTCGGCGATTGGCGCGCGCCCAGGGTGAAAGACCGGGGCGTCGAAAGAACGTGGTTACTGCAGCTATATCGTCGTTTCTACTTTGCGTCGTGTGGTCTCTCACGAGGCACGAAGTTTGGTAAGGTTAGCGTGCGAGCTTTCGTCCTTTCTATCTATTCGGGGCGCCAGTCTTCTCCTGTGGGGACAATGTGCACACATTGATGTGTTCGAGCACAATGCAACGAGCCGGGGTCACATGGACAGGAGGGACAACAACAAAGAGTTTTCTTTTTTCTCTGTCTTCCCGAAGCGGTGGGTTCTTGTGTTGCACTCTAACAAGCAGACAACATTTTGATTTTCGAGAGCATTTTTTCGTGCGAAGGCGGGGAGTGTTTGAGTAAGGAGAGAGGTTCTTCTGTTGGAGTGCTGGTCGAGGTGCACGTATAGTGCCTGCGTGCGATGTTTGATCCCTAGGTTCTGTTGGAATATTTGGCACTACCGTAGCTTCAGCATTTAGGTAGTCAGTTTGACTAGTTCAAATATTGTCAAAATGTCGCTATTTCATGTAGTAGGTAAAATTCCGTATGGTCTGTCATACTCGGAATATGGAGACAGACATGGTTGATGTTCTGTTTTTCATAATCCAGAAATAATCTGCATACAAGTAGCCTAGATTTTTTCCAGAAATAAATATGTCATAGTGCAAGTAGCTCAGACTTGCGTGCTCGGAAGTATATATGCATCGGGTAGTTGTCGCAAGTGTCTCTGACTTGCGTGGTGTTATCAAAGGATATGTACCGTCGCAAGTAACTCAGACTTGCGTCCTTGAATGAATGAATATTCGTATGCGCTCAGCAGTCGAATTTGGAAGTGTAGTTCAATTGTTGTTGAAGCTGTATTCTGCGGTTTGTCGTACGTCAGTGCAAGTATTCACTTGTGCGTGCAAGTACAATATTTGATGTGCATACTTGGCACAAGTTCGAGAGCATGGTGTTGAAGTCATCTTTCCAGAAACGTCTCGTAGCTTACCAGTACCGTATTCTGAACACGTGTGATTGGTCGACGTTGTCCGATAGGTAGGTGTGATTCCATGATTTCTAGGATGAGCGCGTACTCGCCCCATCCTCTCACTCTGCTTCTTCGGGGGTTCTCCAACCCTCTGCCTATTTGGGGTTTCTCAACCTCTCTACTTCTCCGGGGTTCACTACCCCTCCCTCTGTTTCTCTACATTATTTCTGGTCTCCACTGATCAAGTAACTACATTCCCACCAACCCATCTTCTTCTCCTTCGGACTTCCTGCTGCGAACTCAGAGCCAAGCCTCTCGTATTAAGAGTCCAGCGGCACAACAAGTGAATTGGTACGCCGCGCTGCAGCTGTACAGGACACGTACAGGCTCACACGCAGCACTTGAGTTTTGCCTTTGACCTGTGACTATAAGATTGCACAATCGGGTGCTCTGCTTATGCACATCAGTGACCATTGCTGCATAGGGTTTGATAAAATTAGACCATCTGATCAGTCAACGTTGACTTATCAGATGGTCTAATTTTATCTAATAGTGTTCTGCTCGTGCGACACACTGCGGAGAGAGCACGCACCAACTCAAGAACAAATTACTGTAGGACATACAACAAACAACCTCTTCGAGAACCGATACGGGACAATCGTCAACATCCACAAGCCTACATCCCCAAGAGGTTCGGCGAGAAAGGAAGCAATCACAAAACAACGGTATGCCGCCTTTCTTGAACGTTCTCTTCGGTGCCTATTACTACCCAGTACTATTTTTGGCCGCCGCGTTCCTATTACTACTGATCCGTGGACACCACCGAAAGAGTTGAATATTTATTTGTACCTTTTGTGCCACTGAATCCTAGGTTGAAGAAATCTCCGCATACCATTTTCTGGAACATTCCTTGGGCAGGTGCAGCTCGTGCTGTTGAGCAACCCAGCCCTTACCCCCTCGCGCGCCGCGGCATAGGGTTACACGTATCAACCTTGCGTTTCACCTGTCTCGCCTAGGCCTGATTGACAGCAACCTACACCGTTCAGCAACCTATGTACTGTAGCGCTAATACCGTTTTTTTTTTTTCGGTGGTTTCCCTTGGAGTTGATGTTGTTTTCTTCCGTGCGCTCTACCCGTCTGTGTATCTTCTTCTTGGAGTGAAAAAGCGAAAATACAGATCTCGAAAAAATGACCGCGCATGATTAGACTCTAGTATCCACGGAAGAAAAGTCGAGTCATGGAACCACGCAGCGGAGGCCTCATGCCATCCCCAACTGTACATCGTCGACCACTATTCCGCAGGTTCTTCATGGGTGTCGTTGTTGTTGTTGTTGTTTGTTGTTGTTGTAATCTTCACATTGGGTTCCGTTCCGTTCTCTCTACCCAGTAGTACCTTCTTCAGTCCGTACTACCCATTATTATGAAGGTCTGCTAGCACATGACGTCGATTCCCGTGGTCACCTACCCAAAAATGGTACACGAAAAAATAGTGGACAGCACTTGGACAGCAGTCAATAGAAATCAACGACAGATAGATACCAGTCTACATGTAGGACCCTCCGCTCGCCTCCGCACGCTATTCGAGGTGACCGTAGACTGGAAATATAGTCTAGAACGAAAACGAACAAGAAACAATGAACGCAGAGGGCGAAAAAAGAGAAAGGCACAGAGACGGACACATGCCAGACTACGACCGACCGTAGCGACAAACAAACAAAAAATACCACATGATAATAATGTACAGTAAGTAGGAAGCGGAATGGTTCACGTGCATGGTCGATTCCCCGAAAATATATATATTGGTTGCCCTCCTGACGGACTGTAACGTCGTGTTTCACTCGCTTCAAAGTTTAATGATGAGCTTCGACAAGGCCACGGCTCCAGGCACACTGTGCCGACGTCAGCCTTCTGATGTGCTTCTCAGCGCCAGAAGAGTCGGTCGTACGACAGACAGAATAAATAGCGGTATACTACATATATTATACACCCTAGATGTCCCATTGCATTGATCATGTCAGGCGGAAAAGACAAATAATTCCGCACAAACATCAACACGTCGCACATTGAAATCCTTGCCATGCAGATCAGAGCCCACAATTCCAAACTTCACACATTTTCAACCTGTTGAATGGGCACCGTAAAGCACATGCCAATTTGTCTACCGCTATCCTGTGGACGAGGGCTCTCATCCGACTTTACGGCCGAGTCCAGAGTCCTCTACAGAAACGAACTGCAAAATGTTTATTGTTCCACAAGGTATATTATTGCAGATATAAGAAAATACGTCGAACCTTGCGAAACGCAACGTACTCGAAAAATGCGTAGACTATCCTCGCATGGGAACACAGATCGAATATTCTCGCTGAAAATAACTTTTCAGACTGAAATTTAACGGCAACAAATAGTAGAACCTGCATGTGCGTGAAGCATAGGACGCCGGACACGCTGCAGTTAAGGAATAGTCTACAATAGACCCCCCGAGAAAAAAGAAAATACCAAGACAACATATTTCCGAACAGCTCTCCACTCGTCGTCCCCGTCGTTGAGCGGGGAACAGATCAATATATATCTGCGGATTTGGATGCATTCGCAGAAACGGGTAAGGATTTCGTCAACCAATGCAGTCTGACCCTCATCTACGGGCACAATTTTGGGAGGAAATGGAGGGGGATACACTAGTGCGACGTGACATTCTGCTTGCATGTCACTCGGCGAAAACAAGTATCCCAACATGAGCAAGTATCGTGCAACCCTTTGCCCGCATCGTAAGGGAGAAGCGGCGACGTCAGCGCGACTTGACGTTCTGCTTGCATGTCACTCAGCGAATAGCCATATCTAAAAAAATATCGTGCAACCCTTTCACTCTGTCCGCACCTGCCCAACCAGATGTTCTGCCATCAGCGGGGGCCACCGCTACCCCTGGTTTCCTCCGACGTTGTTACCGTGCCCTTGCAACTACGAGCTGTTGGTGGTGGTGTCGCCGATCGAGTTGTGGCCTCCGAAAAAGTACTTGGAGATGACGATGCCGCCGTTGCGGTTGTTACCATGGTCCCCTCCTTCACCCCTCGGGCTGGCCTCTCCCCGTCCCTCCCTGCCGTCATGGGAACCACGTAACCGCTTGAACGCAAAAGCGAGAAAAGCCAAAGCGACCGCCGATGCTACGCTGCTCACAACGGTTGTCACCGTCTCGGTCCAGATACTGTCGTCGTTGCTCCCATCATCGTTGTCGTCGTCTGCGTCCTGCAGGACGCCGGGAGTCGGTGTCAAAGTCGGACCCACGGGGTTCTGGGTGGTGGCCGATGCGTCGTCTTCCGTTTCTGTGGCGGAGGTCGCGATGGGCGAAGGTGAAGACGTAGGTGTCATCGTGGAACCCACAGGGGTCGGGGTGGTGGCCAATGCTTCGTCACCCGTGTAAGTGGCGGGGGCTGCAATGCGCAAGGGAGAAGAAGTAAGTGAATGAGGTTGACCGACGGGGTTGATGTCAGTGGGTTCAGGTGTTGGAATCGATGCGGGTGTGGGCATCGACTCAGGCGAAGGTTCGGCCGTCGGTTCCAAAGTGGGCTTGGATGTCTGGACTAACACGGGTGCAGGCGTTGGCTCAGGGATAGGGTCGGCCGTCGGTTCTGACGTGGGTTCGGGTGTTGTAATTGATACCGGTGTGGGTGTGGGCTGTGGGGCAGGCTCGGTGGTAGGCTCGGTGGTCGGTTCCGACGTGGGCTCGGATGTTGGAATTGATACGGGTGAGGGCGTGGGCTCAGGGGTAGGCTTGGTCGTCGGTTCCGACGTGGGTTCGGGTGTTGGGATTGATACCGGGGCGGGCGTGGGCTCAGGGGTAGGCTCCGTAGGCGATTCCGACATGGGTCCGGGTGTCGGGCTGGAATTGACAAGGTCATCGGTGACATCATCCGTGGTTCCGGTGGTGCCCGGCACGAGCAGACCGTCGGGAGCAGGGCACGAAGCCTCGTCGATTGCCCTACAATGGAGTGCCACACCATAAAGGGAAGCGAGAAACTCGAACACCGTCACCCCTACGGCATAGCTGCCGTCGTCGCATGAGGATGCCGTGATTTCGGCGGAAGTGTCGGGATTTCCTCCCTCGGACCTTCAACATGCGGCAAACGGGATGATGTGGCTTGAGCAAAAGATGATGCTGTGGAGTCCATGATACGGTCGGGTTCGACCGAACAGTTACGAGACATCGGCGTGGCCAAACACCGTCCATGAACAACTCTTGATACACAAACAGAAGTCTGGCAGAATCTGTGCCAGCCTCTTCTGATCCCGATAGTACAACTGACCACATGCACACGATATTCTGAATTTCACTCACGGATAGGGCCCAAGGGTAGCACCCGATGGACCGCCGTCATTGAAGCAGAAAAAGCTCGCGTTCGCTGGAGAATCTGTGTCGAGACTGGGAGTTGTAGACAGCTGCGTCCAACCACCGGTGCAATACACTTTTACGAACAAGGTGTCTCGGTAGAAGCAATAGCCGAAAATTTCGCTGACTTCTCCATCAGAGCACGTCAGAATGAACCCAGTGAAGCCGTTGGTTTCGCTGGATAGGGTCACCTCGCTGACGTACGCGCCTTCTACGCACTCAAACGTGTACTCATTTCCAAACTCGGTGCCCGTCAAAGACACGACATCCGTCTGGCAGTACTGGCTCGAAACGCACTGTACGGTCAACACTAGTAGCCATAGGAAGCCCTTGAAGGGCACGCCAAATTCTCGTGACAGCACGAAGGAACATCTGGCGGCGCCGGGGGAAACGAAGAACATTGTGTCGAGCTCATTTTCATATCAGCGTCGATAATGGTCGTCCTGTAGACTATAAAGGCAGGCACGGAACGCAATTTGGAGAAGAAGGTCTCTTGGAGTAGCTATGAATCTTCAATCAGGCAGACGGTCTCCGTGGAACAGGTGGTATTGCTGAGGAAGGATGACAAGGAAATACGGGAGTTGTCCCTTGCCTGAGAGAAATTCTTGGAAATTCAAGCGACGCCCCCGGGGGAGAGCTTCTGGAATAGCGTGAATGCAGCAACTTCCCAACAGAGTGGTATGGGATGAAAGCAGGTATCCTAGAATGCGCCAGTCAGTGCTCGTTCAGGGATTGTAACTTTTGGCCGAGTGTCATGGTCTTTGGGCCTTCGGCTAAGAAACCATCTGGACGGGTGTGTCTTGTAGAAATACACCGATTTCTGTTCCTAGGTTAAACGATTAGCGGTACAATATTTGAAAGCAGCAACAGGTTTATGTGTTCCTTCTTCTTGCTCAGTGTTGCCTGGAGTGAGCGATAGGGAGCGACGGAGAAAGAAAGGAAGGGAAGGGAAGGAACCAGACTGAACGGAGCCGCTTCATACTGCACAACTTAATTACACGAGACAATGTTTACAATTGAACGCATCATCTCAAGAAGTGCCGCGCAATAAGGAGAGAATTTATGTGTGTTGTACTTTCGGCTGAACTATGCTGCAGATCCTTTCGGTGTATGCTTTAAGTATTACCCGAGGTCGCACAAAAGCGCTCTGCGAAAATCTCATTCTACCGACCCAATCATGTGCGTCGTCTCTCGGTGGGCATTTCCTCGTATCACCGAAGGTGATCATGGCGATAATCGAAAGGCCTCCCAGCCCTTTCCTTGGAACCCCCAAAGCAAGAGTGACTCTCTTGATCCACTTGCATGTCCCGATTTTCCCAATATTGTCAACAAAACTCCGGTCGCTACGCTTCTCACCTTCTGAGTATCATGCCGTCTTCTCTTCGAGTGAAACATGGCCTCTACTGGTACGTTCACCGAGGTAGAGAAACCAGCCTGCCGTCTCCCTGTGTTGCTAATTGCGACGCGACCATGGGAGAGATAGGATAACCGGTATTGACGAGAGTAATACGGATATGCATGCGGTCGTGCATTGCTTTGTTGGATTAGCATGGCAGGTGCACAGGATGTGTGTCGCACAGTGAAGACCTATGCAGAGTGCATGCAGTCTACATCAGCCGTATCAATTCACAACGCCTTGAGTTCTAGCCAACGGCCATCTTTGGAACTTATGCTTGGTCACATGAATATGCTGAGGCCAAAGCCTCCTGAAACTAATGGAATCCTAAAAGAATTATCCTGGAAGCTTCGAATGTTCAGCAAGAAAATGTTTTCAAGTGATCGCGAAACGAAACATTCACTCTGAACCACGGGTCGTTTTCTGTGCTTGAGATGCCCTACTCCAATGGTCGAACCAACAACCTCGCCCTCCATCCACGGCCTAATAGGATCCACGCAGCGTTAGGGCAAATATTAATAAAACGGAAGGTTGAATGTCACCCACCACGTCAAGCGTCGGCTGGGAAGGGTGAGGGCTACCGATAGTCCCACTGGATAGGGCGGCGCCTAGTGTGTCCTTGGACATTTCGTTCACTGTGATTCGAGCAACTGGTGGTGAGTGTTTCGTGGTCCACTGTGATTCAACCTGCCAGTACAACGGACACCGATTTCTACCCAAATATTGTAGCCTTCCCAGCCGTGCCGAAGCGTTTTCCTAAACCTCGCGGAGGTGATTACCCAGGGTCTGGTTGTCAATATGTATTCAGGGTTCGCTGAGCGCCCCACCCAGTGGTTTAGTCGGGAACCTGGCAACCTTCTGGCGTTGGGGTCATACATTCGAAATTCGTCGCAATCATACGAAGGAAATTTCTCGCGCAAGCGCTCAAACAGTACGAGTTACGAACACAGTGGGACACATGGTTGATGAATTCTCGTCGCCGTTGGAATGCTTGGACGAGAAAAAAAGCCCCTGTGTGACCTTCCTGCCGTGTGACCCCGGCAACACGCCAAGAAACAAAAGGAAAGGTGAAAAAGCCGACGTCAAGAGAGACTAGATGGGTGGAGAGTGTTAAGATACATAGTCCGATTTGCAGCGTATCCGTCGATTTACGTTTGCCAGAATCGGTATACACCTTCGCACATGGTGCCGTGTAGGACACGGGTTCAAATCTCCTTGTGTGCACATTTTCTCCTGACTTGGACATTTTTCCCATGGAGCACCTCTCGGAGTCGATCCTGAAAAGAATACGTGACACCTCCATCGGATTACCTGTCCTGGCCACAAGAGGTTCCCAGTTGAGGGTAAATTCTGTGGGTTGTTGCTGTTGTCTTCACATTAAAAGACCGTTCCGGTCTCCGCTCAGTACCTTATAATGTCCGTACTGGTCTACTAACGCGGACGCCTTCCGTGGTCACAACCCAACCTCCCCAAAGGGGGGTACACCTTTCTCAAAATATGGTGTTCGGGAGGATCCGATTCGCAGGTTATCCGTCGATTGAGTTTTACCAGAGAATCGGCGTACACCTTCGCAACAGTCTCTTTCATGGGTCAGCCAGTTTGCGCGGCCGATGCATTTAAAACAACAAACTATTATGTCACACCCCGACGGTGCTGATGTGCAATGGGAAACAGGAGGAAGACGAATTTCGTGGGGGCGGTCAGCGGAGTTTCATCCATGCGGTGGATCAATAAGATGGGTCTTCGGAGAAATATTATATCGGGTCATCCTGTCCTGCAGATCCTGCAGTTCCACATGTTGTTGTTACGTGCCTGCTGCTTGTATGCATTCCTCTTCCAAAATATCGCCATCCTACAACTGTATCCTATTTTCTGGTCGTTTTTCTCCCCGCAATACACTTGATGTGGATAGACATATATATGAAAATGAACAAAGAAAATGATAACCGACGCATATCTTGCTGTATTTCCAGGCTGCGAACATTGTTCCCCACACATGGAACTGGCAAACAAGGCGAGGGATGGCATAGATTGCGGGGTCGCAAGGGGTCGAGGGGGGGCACGCAGAAGGGTTGAAGTTTCTTGTGCATGTTGCCCCGCAATCTGCGACTGACAGAACTTTCGTCTGTGCAGCTGATGTGCCATTCTCGCAATCTTGTCGCCGTCATGGCATGTGTTCACAACCCGAACATTCCTACCCAAATGTATAGGCGGTGGTCTACTGTACCTTTTCTTCGTCCAATCCGACAGTTGTTTTTTGTCTTTTGAGAACAGAAGTATTCTTTCTTGCTTGAATGCGGGCCATTGCTTGCCGGACTATGAAGTAAAGTATGTACAAGTATGGGCCGCCGCCGTCGTCGCGTACGCGACAAATCAAGCAAGACAAGCGGAAGGCCCACCTATTCTCACGACTTGGCAAACCCTCGGCGATGGCGTGACCCCTGGAAGGGAGAGGAAACCATTAGACTGTGTCCTACAGACTCACTGGTGCTGGCGTCGTCGGGCAACTTGTTCTCGATGAAGAACCAAAGACCCTTCCGGCACGTCAAGCTGCATCATCAGTGCGTTCCTCTTGGTGACCTCGTCCTTGCTTTGCACCAACAAACCGTGCGTGTTCGCAATGGTCTCGAATCAAGCGTTCGCTGACAAAGGGCGCGAGGGTCAGATGGTATGCAGACAAGAAGGTTGACAACCCCCGTTGAGCCCGAGCACGACACATGTTGCTCTTCCCTCCAACATGACATGACATGAGTAGTTGATGAGGCATCATCATCGCGAGTGAGGGTGTACGAGGTGCACGGCACATTGTTTATTGTGCACCAATACCACGACAAGAGTGCGAGCAGACTTCCTATACTCCCCGGTATATCAGGCATTGTAGTGACGGAGTCATTCTCGCGACTCGCTCTTACCTCCCCGGGGCCTCTACTGCTTGTAGATCTGTTCCTCTCGTCGCTCCGTTGTATATGGTGCCCAGCAAGGACTCCTTGCTCGGTGAATGCTCGCACCAGGGTTTATCTGTATGGCCCCGCAGGCACCATTCACAGCGCGGGTGGGTGAGAGGCAGCGCACGTCTGGTACGAGAGATCAAGCGTCGTGACAGAGCAAGAAATGGCGTGCAAGGTACGAACAACAACACACACTCTTTTCGCGCGGGGTGAAAGCAATTGTTTCCCCCGGCTTGTCGTTCATCCGTTCGTACCGATCAGTGGTCTCCATCCAAGGTAAATATTTTTCGACCAGGGAACTTCTTGCGGCTTCTAGCGCGTTGCGGCATTGCACCGTGGAGAAGCGCAGCTTGCTGCCATCATGCGTACTCATCGATATTATTGCTACATACCACCGCGCTTTTCACGCCTGATCAACTACATGTAGTCTAGGCACCAACAAACCACGCGGGTATGCGTCTGCGTCTTTGTCTACTGTACGACCAATCAACAAAGCCACGAGTGACAACAAACCAACAAACCAAAAAACAAACGTTCTGTTTTTCCCGACACAGGCCCTGATGGCCCGTTTGTTTTTGTATTTTCTGTTTTGCATCTTGTTGCCAGCGGCGTCGATGAATTTTGTCGAGGTGTCTGAGTTGACTGTTGTGTACACGCGTTGCATATATGGTTCTGCAACACATGCTCGTCGAACAGCCCCGACGATGGCTGAGGAAGGTAATACTGTAGAAGCGGAACGTTTTTGCGGCGGCAAGTAGATAGACGAGATGAGAGTGAGCGAAGTTCCCGCGGGCACCACGCGTAGGAACATCACTTATTCTCATCCCTGGTGATGTGGGTCTTAAAGAAAACGAAACTGAAACAAGAATTTGATGACGGGTGTAAACGAAGCAACAACAAAAGCCGGTTGTGGGACGGCGGTTGCCCCGTCAACAATAGCAACACCTCGCTGACCTATCCCGCTGCTGGGAACAAACACACGTACCTCGCTTCTTATCCTCCAACTCCGCCACGCGAGCCCTCGCCTGTTCCTTCTGCTCATCTCGCGAGGGCGACTATCGAAATGATGACGCGACCGATGAGCAGAAGGAGCAGGCGAGCGCTCGCGTGGGGAGGTTGGAGGAGAAGAAAGCTACGATATTTCTTTCCTGCTTGTCCCCGTTGATGAGCATGCATACGACGGAGGGCACACACACCGGAAGTCCCAGGTATGGGCGCGGAGGTTGTTGGAGATCGAGGCAAACCGGTCAGCCTGGCAACTGCAAGGCACACAGCAGCAACAACCACAACTACGGAGACACCACCATTATCAACACCAAGCGGGAAGCGCCGTGAGACGGCGAGTCGCATGGAGGGTGCGCTGCATCCTGCTAAGGGTGTTCGGCATCTTGTGCCTACTTCCTTGCATGCGGGTGACAGCTGCGAATGACTTAAATATATTTATTATGCTTTCACTTCCAGAGATAGTTGCACAGTGCCTCGAGGGTGCTTGACCAATTTACCACAACGTGGTGCGATCGTCCCCTTTGCGCGGAGCGAGGGTTCTCGACCCCGCACAACATAATCTACTCGACCGCCACTATGTTCATCACCGCAAACACAAATCAAAGCCAACGCCAAAGCGGTAACCTGGTTGTCGAGCTTTGATTGGAGTGGGGGCGCCTCTATCGAACCCAGGTGACCCTGAAGAAAATGACATAACCCACCTCCTCTACTCGTCAAGGCATGCATTCATTCCCTGCAACCCTCGTATTGCGCTTCAAGAAACATCCAGTAGCGGCAATCTGTGGGTGGTATAGACGAATGATAACCACAGCCATCGCAAGGGCCTACAATGTTCAGAGGCAAAGATAAACTGGATTGGTACAAATCTCCACCCGCGGCGCAACTCTGAGCTTTGTGAGCTGTTGGCCTACGCCGGCTGCGCAACCGCAACGGCCAACACAGTCCGCGCACCAAACCACATAACCCACATTAACCACGGCAGCACTTTTGTTGTACGGTGTACTCGCTCTGACATACCTCTAGGACAAATGTCCAGGCTCAATGGAGCATTCTGATGCAGCAGTGGAAACATGCCGCCATGTGCAGGTCTCAGCCTACAGCATTATCATAGTATTTCAATACCGAAGCTATCGTGGGTGCCACGACCATTACACACCAAAGCCAACGAGACATGAAGAAACAAGAGACGAACTCACGATGGCCAGGCGAAGAACAAAATCCAGGCGACTCCTACCTCGTACTCAACTTCAGGTGATATACGACCCTCTGCGACACATAGTCCAGGAGAGCAGCGAGTCCGCTTTGTCCAAAACCTACGCCTTCTTCTGCAACTCCTCAACGGCAGCTCGGAGCTTCTTCTTCTTGTAGCCCATCACAGGCTCCACGACCTCTTCCCCTTTCCTGTAGAACCGGAAAGCCGGCAGGGCTTCCACCCCCAGGTCCGTGGAGAGCTCTGATATCGCCTCCTCTGATGACCAGGCAGGTCATACAACAGCCACAGGAGGAGAAGGACGACGAAAGATCAGAAGCCGAGTAAACAAGAAGCCCCCGTTCTGCGGTGCGTAGCTCAACCAACAAACCATCAACACAACAACACTAACAACTGCAGCACCCACAGTAGCATCAACACCAACACCAACCCCCCACAAAACACGAAACAGCAACGCCGCGGCCGCCGCCGACGACGACGACAACGACGATAATACCAACTCAACGATGACCCATCTCACCGGTGGTGTCGAACTTGGCGAACGTGACTTCTGGGAACTCCTCGCTGAGCTCCTTGACGAACGGCATCATCTGACGGCACTTGCCACAGTGCGGTGCCACGACTAATGGATGAGTCAACATTCCGCGGAAATAGCGAACATGGAAAGTAAGGGGAAGCATGTCAGTTACCGCAGCCACACGTGCAACTGGACCCCGTGCGCAGAATCGCGCTCACGTGCACTCGAGTCAACAGGGCAACACGAACGACAAAACACAGCAACGGATGACAAAGCATATCATGGACATGAGTGGGCATCTCAGATCCTTGCTGTATTCGGGGGGGGGGTCCAACTCCAACGAGGTGCGCAGAACCACCGGTGGCATCAGCATTGCCCGAACAATGGATGGTTGTGGCAATGGTTTAGCAGGATCATCAATTCGCACCACAGTCGACAACGAGGAATCCCCCTCGGGGAGTTGGCGTGTACGTCCTTCCGGGTATTCTCTTTAAGGGTTTAGTGCGGCAGTAGGACACCGTGTCGCGTACAATGGATAATGACGAATTCTGTGACCGCCGCGTGTTTCCATCTTCCTTCGCCACAGTGTATCAATAGAAAGCGATTTATCGTGAATACGCATCACTTGCTTCACACGTGCGCACTGACCGAAGAATGCCAGCACGTGAGAATACAAAACCTGACTCCATCGTGGCGCCATGTCGGAAGTGGTTGCTGTTCAAACAACACGATTCGATTATTGCCGAGGGAACCAGTGAATCTCATAGTGCCGATGTTCACAGCAACAGCGCAGAGTGAAACTTCCCATCTCCTAGCGTTCATACTCAAAACAGCAGAGAGTGAACGTTCTGCGAAACCATGGAGCGGTAGCTCCTCAGAAGAACGCCAAAGGTAATGCGGTAAGACACAACGAGCGGCGGAGGAATCAGGGAAATTGTGGCACGCGCGCCCCAGCAGCTGCAAACTGATGCACGGCCCCACCGACTGGTCGTGGCAGGTCTCCGTCTTAAACTCGCAGTCCACAACGGTCAACGTCTTCCACGATTGAAACCGTTGCAGGGGGTGGTATAACTCATGATCTCGAGCATTGCGGGGAAAACGCCACCGTTCCAACACCCGCTTCGACCGCTACCCGTCGGCAATGAACAGCCGCCCGCCCGCCATACTCACAGTCGACAACGGCAAGAGCCTCGGAGGTGACGTCCTTGAAGTCGTTCGGGGAGTTGATCACCACCATCTTGTCACCAGCCTAGAGCACCGGGGTCCACAGCGGCGCGTGCAAGGCGAAAGCCGTGTTCGTAAGAGAGCGTGCCGTGAGACGGAGGGTTGGGAGATACACAAGAGCCTAGAGTTGGGCGTAACCGACAAGCCATTTTATTGCGGTTTCGGTGAAAAGAGGGCGTCTTTTGAGTGCAAAATAACGGCAAGAGTGAAACAGCAGCGCGAATCAACGAGGTGGATGGTACCAGACGGGAGAAATAATACGTCCGATTGCCCGGGATTTCTCGCTCGCCATTGTCACACCAACCCCACGACCCGCACAGAGGTTGCAGAGTATTGCACCTACTCCAGCAGAACAGGACAAGAAAAAGCGGGAACGACAAAAACGCTGCAAAAAGACCACCCGCAGCGAGAACAACGCCGGCACGAAACACCGCAAACCCAGCGGCGGATGCAGCATGGACACAAAAACATAAAAAAAAAAAACGCAGGCCGTCCAATACCTCAAGCGGGTCTTCCTCGCTCTCCGTCGCGCCGGAGGAGAAGTACTCCATGGACGCGTCCAAGCCGGGCTTCATCGTCTTGTCTCCCGGCTTCCACCCGGCCGGGCACACCTGAACGCGGCCGTAATGGTCGTTTCGTTCGAATCGTTGCAGGAGGAGCGTCAGAGGAGGGACGTCCGAGGCGAGGAAGGGTCAGTCTATCGCGACGCTGGTGACGGTCGTTGCGGCCACACAATCTTGCAAAGATGATTCCAGTACATCACTGTTGGGTTTCGGATATCCATATTGACAACCGTAACATTGATAGCCCTGGGCTCGCCTGAAGCCCATCACTCGCTGCGAGAGAGAATGGGAGGGAAAAAGGGCGACAGAAGAAGTATTTAGTGTACTTGGAACACAAAGTTGCTGCGCTGGAAGCAGCAGATCCGATCATTCATAGCCACAACGGTTGTTGAAAAAAACACCAACGATTTGCTTCGAGACTCTCCAGATAGGCGCATGCATCATTGTATCAACATGACTCCATTGGCAAAGGGCGACAACAACACGAGTTAAGATGCCCTCATGTCGCACAAATTGTAGCTCAAGTTACCTCGCTATCCATCTGCCCACCCACACCCCTACCTCGCCGTGCTTTGCCAGGAACTGGTGTGCCTGGATTAGTCGAAGAGTCTCATCCACATCCCTGCCGATGCCCAGGTTGTTAATCGTCACCTAAAGCGTTCGGACCAACGTTTGTGGTGCAGTGATAGGAGCCAAGATCGCGTTAGGGTGCGGAAGAGAGGGATATTGGTAGCCCAGCATGAGAGTGATTTATGTCAAGGTTGCGGCGGGGTTGCGGGAAAAAAATGTTTGGCGATGGTGGGCCGGAGCCTCCGAAGAGCCATCCACAGAGCACACGCCATCTCAGGAAAGCGAAAGCCGCGTCCAAGCAGTACGTGCGAGAAACAGGATCCGGAAAAGGTGAACACTTGGTATCAGGCCGGCGGAAACCTAGGCACCGTCGATAGAGTACCAATGCAATTGCGGTGTTCGAGCCGGGTCTAAAATAGGACGAATAGTGGCGATGGGTTAATTCTTTGTTCAGTATGAGAACACAAGGTTGTTTTATTCCGATTCCGAACGATTTTCCGCTAGGAGTTCAACGGATTCCGAATTCAGTACGCCTGCAGACCACGAGCCCCTGTCGAATCACCAAAGTTCACTTCGCTCCTACAGGCACAATAAAGGCACGGGTTGCTGCACGTGCACAAACTTGGTCATCACATTTTGACAAACAAGGAATGACCACATCCACAGTTCCGCGAGTTGGTAAGGGTCATGTTCCTTCGACAACACCTGCTACACACCACACGCGGCGACAGAAATTCCGGCGACACCGACGAGCTCGCCTGTTCGAGAATGCCCTCGGGGTTGATAATGAAGAGCCCCCTGAGAGCGATCCCGAGAGACGGGATCAGCACCCCGTAGTCCGCCGAAATCTCCTTCGTGGGGTCGGCGACAAGGGGGATCCTGCAAGGCACAAGATCGGATGCCGCGGGGGGGGGGCAGACCCACGAGCAAAGTCGGGTCCACACAAACGAAATAAACAATTTAGGCACGAAATTGGATGCAGGCGGCAGCCCCGATAGCATTTTGATATATCACATACAGCTGGTCAATGTCTTTCTCCCCACCGTGAACACGCGAGAACATTGGAGAAAACAAAAAACAGAGAGGTTTCAGGAACTCGGGCCAATCCGACGCCGACCGCGCCACCAGCGTCAGCCGCAGCACCAGCGCCCGTCGAAATCTACCGCCTGCGGACCGGCTGCAGGCTGCGGGTCTCGGGCAACTGGTCTCCTTCGACCGCGGGCGGCGGGCGAAGAACCGTACCATATGCACGACATGAATATCCGCTTGTTTGACCTCCAGGTAGAGAATGCCTTCCTCTTCCTCCCTGACTACTGTACGTGGGCTCCTCCAAACGGCGGCGAACAGCGTGGCCGATGCCATCCCACGGCCCTACTAGCGGAAGATCATCATCCGGTTGGCGCCTACCGCGTTCTGGAGGTCGTCATCGGGAGTATGCTGACCCGCTCGACATCGACATAACTGCGTGCAGGTCGTCCGCACAGCGATCGCCACCCTCCTGGGTGGGACTCCGATCATCTTCTTCGCGGCGGTGCCATTGTGCTGGGTCCGCCGGTGGAGACGTCTCTGCGCCAAACGTGGTAGCACTTTTACCGTACCAGCGCTTGGCCTCTGTTTACCCCTCTCCCGCCATGGCGGGGCACCTAGTCCAGCACCGTGCTCAATGTAGAGCGCCCGTGGTTGTTCCACTTGCGGGCGTGAAGGTCTGGGTTGGACCTCCGGCCTCCAAGCTGGAGGCCTCATCCAAAATCCGATACTTTCATTAACTGTTCTTAGGTCAAGAGCAATAATAGTAACAGGAATGGCTAAGTGAAGACGCCGGCACAATATGTTTGATATGTTCACCTTGGTAGGCTAAATTTACCTGTGGCCGCCGATGCTCGAACTTTTCTTTGTGAGACCGAGGGAAGAGGGGGGTGCTGGACAGAGGGTTAGGGTCAGTCTCTCAACATGCAGACAACCAGCCATTGAGTGAATACTGGAGGATGAGTGGCACGTGGTACAAATTACGCGCACCTCATGTGCCCCAGCCCTCCCCTCTTTCGGGGGTGACGCGTCCACGCGAGGTGGCTGTCCTCGGTGTCCGTCGAGATCCCCAGGACCTTCATGCAACACGCACAGCGCGTCCGGTTCCAAAAAGGGCACAATAAAGCAGTCAGGACCTCCAGCAACCGACCACGGAACAAATTCGTTACGCCTTGCGGATGCACGGCGCGCCGTCGTATTGGGGGAGTGAGAAGTAGAAACTATGATATGATGCCCCCAATAGCTGCACTATTCGCTCCCATCCATGTAAACGAAGTCGTAGTCCGCAGACCATTGACCTCGTATCCTTACAACGCCGGGACGGAGTGATATGCCGAGTTTTCGCCGGCCCCGGATACGTTTTACAAGCATGAACCAGAAGCTTGTCATCATCCTTTCGTTTTGCGTGCCGGGCAAAGGGTATCGTCTGTTGACCGTCGCTCACGACCCTTCGGTGACGCCAAGCGGGGTTACCACGGAAAGACAGGAACACGTTCAGTTCCTTGCTGGCCTTGGCCCAAAGAAGGCCACAGGACACACAGAGACGCAACTGCAAGCCAAGCGGGTCTAGGAGGCGTCTGTCTACAATAACCTCGGGTTTGTGTTTGCATTTTTACCTGTGCACCCAGGGCCTCGAATTCCGAGTGTCTGTCAGAAAAGGCGATGATCTCCGTCGGGCACACGAACGTCCAGTCCTGCAGAAGAACAACAAAATTTGAACATGAATCGAAGACAACGAAAGCAAAGTTGAATTACAGCAGCGGCCTGTGGCTTGTCGTTTGTACACGCTGCTAGTTTCCCTTCACATAACTGTTCCCTTCACACAAGAACCGATCTATTCGGACAGATAAACCTTACGTTTCAAGGAAAGGCTTATCCAGCGCCGACCGACCGACCGACCGACTACGCAGCATCAGTCGAACCACAGCAACCGAGGACAGCACGATGAGGCTAGCACCGGCCGCGGTTTGACTACAGCAGGGCGTCTTACTTCAAAGCAACAGTGCACCACACAAGGTTCTGACTCCGTCTGCGAAATCTCACCACGACCTGAATCTTAACGGGAATATTTAAATTTCTCCAACATCGTCGCAAACCCTATGCTTGAAAGCGTCGAGAGCGTAGCCAAACGTTGGCTCCAATCACACAGCACCAAGCCACACGCCCTGTTCAAGAGAATGCCAGTATCGGCACATAGTAGGGTCGCCTTGGAGAGCGACACGAGGAGCATACGACCGGCACACCTGTTCATGGTATAATACCATCCATGTTCACCCCCCTGCTCTCGACTACCGCTTCGAGAAAATGGCCTGAGCTGATTCCTTGCCCGCAAGTCGCCTAACCCCGGCCTCATTTCAATGACGAAAGAACTGCACGTTCAGTTCAGGATCTAGCAAGAAGGCGAGACGGAGCCCCCCTCCCCGTATGCAAAATGTACCATCGCCTGTGCCCCCAACTTCAGATCGCCACCGAGCCGGTGATCGAACAACCAAACGCTCGAGCCCTTAACCAAAAATCTACCTACCCCGACAACCGAACGGGTGTCTGTGTCCGTCCGTTGATATATATATTACCTTCGGGTAGAAGAGGAGAACGACCCACTTTCCCTTGTAGTCGTCCGTGCTGACGTCGACGATGTCGCCGTCGACCACCGCCTTGGCCTTGAACCCAGGTGCCGGCTCCATGATGTTGGCGGAGGGGGCGGGGTAGCTGCGCGTGAGCACAGGGCCGAGGGGCGGGACGGGGAGCGGAAAGTGGCCGGTATCCATTGCAGATGAGCGTAGCGCTGGAGAAATCGGGTTGTGACGTGCTAAACGCCGAAAAGAACAATGTTTCAGAGGTGGCTTGTTGGGTGCTGAACCAAGAAACTCGGGAGGGGGCGCTGCGTCAAGGTTCTGCGAGTACCGAAGCCATGAGTCGGGGGCAACCGGGAACCCTAACGCATTTACAGCGGTGCGGCTTGCGAAAATAACGAGAACGGGGATCAAGCATCCCGACTACGATGTGGAGCAAGGGGGCGAGACGCCTGTAAACACGCAAACCGATGGATGCAGCATGAACGGGAAAGTTTTGATGAGGGGAGGACTATCAATGCGCAGTCTGTCGGATGACAAGAGTGAGAGAGAGCAGCGCGGAAGGAGATGGCCACATATTGTACCATGAGGTGCAAAAGCTTGTATCAGGCAATGCTTGGCAGACGACCGACCCAACAACAGCTACAGTAGCAGCACACGGCCGCGAGATGCATTCTCGAGCTGTCGACACGATAGAATCATCGAAACATCTGTGTTCATCAAAAGGACGGTGTATACGGGTTGTAAAATCTCGGCCACGGTAGGGGGAGCTTGTCGTTAACAAATTCCGGGGCCGTCGAGATAAGCGGATGAGACCGAAACGGCCGTGAAGAAGAAAAGAGGAGCGCTGACCGCACGACAATGTTCGCGTCTTCAAGTGTGTGTGCGTTCAGCTCAATCTCCACTCACAAGATGGAGGCTTCCTGCTCCGTGTGCATCGCCCTAGCGGGAGCTATGGGACCCCCGATCACCGGAGAGGCAGTTGACCTGGGTGAGGCATCCCGCCAAGTTGCTGTGACGGAGGGAGCGGCGGCAGCGGCCGGGCGCCCCGCAAGGCTATGTAATCGGACCGGGAAATAGAGAGAAATGGAAATGGACGGGGGAGGGGGCGGATCCGAAAGATAACGTGAAAAAAAGATGAGTTCGTATACAGGAGGTGAATTCGATGCTACCCTTTTCGAAACAATGATGCATTGTTAGGACCCTCTGGTACAACAGGTACTACGCTGCAGCCATCGCGTTGCTACCCCGCACCCGCACACGGGTAAAAAAAAAAACAAGCTCCCGGCAAGCAGGAATACGCACCATATCAAGAAAACCCCTCCACACATGAGCGCGTGCAAGTTTTTGCGTGTGATACTTCGCCTACTTGCAGTATTATGCATACACGCGTGGCTTGGGTGGCCTATGGGGCTGAACTGGTCAAGTATCCTTCAGTACAATATTGAATATTGTCAGAGAGAAGATACCGCACATTGGTATACCACGACACGTGCATCTTGCGTTCAAGATTCGAGCTCGTGCGACAAGCTACGATCTCGTGCGGTGGACGCTCGCTGATCCACCCCATCTTCTCTGCTTGAATTCGTCAGCTGTGGTGCACAGGGCGGTTGTGACATGTTTTCGAGAGTGCCAGGCATCCGTTGTTGCGGTGGAACGTGGAACGTATCAGCCAGCAGACGAGGGAAATACCCCGCCCCCATAATAACACTTCAATCAACACTATTTCTTCACCTGGCCCCCACTGCACGCCCGGCCCTGGTTCCAGCCCGACGAAGTGTACTAATCATTCTTATGCGATGTTCGCTGCCCTTGTTGCTGCTGTCGTTGGTTTGGTTGTGTTCAACAACAAACAATAACACATGGGGGGCACACGCAAGAAAACCCCAAAAGACCGCCGTATATGTGCCACCAATTGAGTAGCATTCGTTGGACCCCCTCCTGTCGGAACAACGGAACAACGCACGGCACCACACACGAGTCCCACTACTGGCGCTGCGAGAGAGGGGGGGTGGAGTCCATAAGGAAGGGAAAGGGGCGTTGAAAATGTGAGTCGTTGTGTGTGTGCTTGTGTTGCAATATATTATGTGCAGTGCTAAACGAAGTGGGGAATCGGGGAGTTTCGGGATTATCAGCTTTTTGGCGCTGTTTGAAATGCATTGGCACTGCAACACGTGAACAGGCAGAGAACCGTTTCTCTACAGGATGACAGGATCGACTGCTACTGCTGTACTGCTGTAGAATCTTGGAAGGTGGACCACTGGCTTGAGGGTTAACAACTGCTATGTGGGCTGAAAAATATCACGAGGAAGAGTATCCCCTTGTTGCACAAGAGTGTGTCGTCCACTACGTGCATGGGTGTGCAAGACAGGTGATGGGAGTCAGCAGCTCGTGAGATTGTTCCGCGTCTACTGCTGTATGCCAGCTACACTGCTGCTGCAGTCTACCTGCAGTCTACCTGTCTACAGCCGTACATGTGCATTGACGGTTGTAAATGTGGCAGTTGTTGGAACGCACTCTGCCTTGTGCGTCTATGTTTTATTTCGGGTGTTATGTCTGGCGTTATTTTTGGACTACAAGCATATTAGCAGTCGACTGCTGCACTGGGTTCCTCCCTTCAACACCGTAGAAGCAGTTGCAGTTCGCCGAATAGCAACGGCAATCACCTTTTTCACCCATTTCGTCCTTTGCCATGTGCCATCGGAAATACACAACGACCAGCCGATCGGCAGCAGCGTCCGCAACAGGACGCACCATGGCTTCCGCTGGTACAGGAGCAGAGGAAGGGACATTGCCGGGTATGACGCTGCCGGAGGCCCTGGAGAAGTGGGTGGAAAGGCATCCAGACAAGGTACTTCATTTTAAGGAGGAGTAGGGACGGAGGGACGGAGGGACGGAGGGACCCACTTGGGACGCGTAGATATGTAGATGCGACTCTCTTGCCCAGATTTGAAGTACAGCAGGGCAGCAGAGGTATGTATCGGGTTTGTGCCTTTGCGTTGGCCGCTAAGTAAACTGTGATGAGGATGGTAAGAGAGGCGCCAAGGTGACTCGCAAGCAACAAACTGCTTGAGCACTATGCCCCACGCAACAGCAGCAATTCTGAGCACTGACCATGTCAAGTCATTGTCGACCCCATGATCAGCACGAAAAGTCTGAACGAAAACCTGTCCAAACGACGATCGTGGGATCTTGTTCGCCGCAAAGTTTCCTGTGCACGAATGATGTTTTTGACGGCCCAATTGCTCACCAAACTACGTAACCACGGGGTGGGGCTGCCATGCAAGGCTTGTGCCTGTCCCTAAAATCAGTGCTCTAAATTTTTACAAATAGCTTTCGAAAACACGAAACTATCACTCCAACCCTCGAGAAAAGTATATGTGTCTTGCCTACTAAGTAGTTGAATATGAATAGCTGTTGGACCGGGAGGGACGTTAGTACTCTTGAGTTATCTAGCTTGTCCGTCCCAGACGGGGCGGCTGGTACTTATTTGAAAACGGGTTTGTATAACCTCCAGCATGTGCGAGGTGGCCGCTGCGGACCAGCTTGCAAACGACCGACACACAAGGGTGTGAGAACCTATGTTCCTTCGGTAACACGGACGGCACTCACGCACACACGAATGCCACCCCTTGGCGTCTTTTTAACTCTGGGATTGTCCGCACTCTTGCCTCCCCTCGTGGCGCCCTTCCCGATCTGACGGTGCCCTGGCCCACCCTCCCGAGTACAGCAAGTATGGAGTTATCTCGACGATCGGGGCAGAGAGACCTCCGACAGAGTCACGTATCGGGAGCTGGACGACCGGACGAAAGCGCTCAGCCTCAACCTGCTGCGAGGAGCCAAGGGCAGGGGCGCGCTGTCGCCGGGGGACCGCGTGCTGCTGGTGTACCCGCCGTCCCTACACTTCGCGGTGGCGTTCGTGGCGTGTCTGAGGGCGGGGTTGGTGGCGGTGCCCGTCTACCCGCCGGACCCCCGCAAGCTCAAGAAAGACGTCCAGGTAAAGATGAGAGGATTTATTTATTTACTTATTTATTTCCTTCGTTCCTTCCTTCCTTCTTTCCTTCGTTCTTGCTTAGTAGCTTCTTTTTCTCACCATTTGCCTGTCCTCTCGGTGGTTGACTGGAGAAAACCATCGATGTGAATTTCAAGTGATGTGTCGACCTCGATACTGCGCTGCGCTGTGCTGCAGGGCTCCAGCTCGGGTGGTGTCTTGTTTCGGCTTCTTCCCTGGCCTCAATGGCCATCACGCCTCCAACTATGCCTACAGCAGTACCGACAGAGAACCCCCAATGTCTTCTAATCCCGTGCCTTGGTGGGGCTTGTTTGGTCCCTTCCCATTTAATGAACAACAGTACCACGTCCACCATGACCTAACAGGCTTTTTCCAGGACAACGGCCAGCTGCGGTGCTAGAGTGGCTCTCACCTCTTCTGTGTACGACCACGCCAAGAAGGTACGGAAGTTGTTTTACTTTCTGTCCACGGCCAGCACATGTACCTCTGTGGTTTTTGCGCTTCCCAGCTTTTGGGCGACCTTAAACACAGTCAAGCGTTGACTTTGAGACGGGGTTTGCGCGGATTGATGTCCTTCTGCAAGCACCCAACGCGCGTACAGTCTATCTGCCATCCAGGACTGTGCCGGTGCTGGCTGCCTCGAGAGACGCAGAAGCAACTCTCAGAAGTGGTGATGGTGACACGTGTTGTCCTTTTTTGGTGTAGTAGTATTTATATGGAGACTGGATGTTATCGTGTTATCGTCCAATGTCCCCCCACGGAGGAAGCTCGTTCGTGTCTTGTTGTTCCGCCTGCAATGACGTATTTTCATTGGTCAGCCGGTTTGCTCATCGCTGCAATTTTTTATGAGAGGTCAATGTTGAAACGACTACGGCATGCACGAGTATGAGTGTACCCCCCCCCCCGCCGCACAATAGCACACAGCGCCGACTTGTAGTTGCTGTTGGTCCCTCTGTCGTCAATCGATTAACCAACAGTGAACTGATGGTCGTTCCCATCAAGACCAGTAAGGGCCAGATTCACACAAACACACAAACAAGGGTTTGGTGGCCCCCCCCCCCCCCAAAAACAAATTTTCACACAAAACA
>FN649728.1:773639-876393 GCA_000310025.1 Ectocarpus siliculosus | reverse complement strand
AAAAAGATTCCCGCCACCCCGGGTTAGGGGGTCCCCCCCCCCCCCCCCCCAAAAAAACAAAAGGGCCGAATTGGGGGTGGGTGGGGGCCCCCTGTCCCCAAACGAATAACCCAAAAGAAAAGGGGGGGTTTTCCCCCCAAAACCCAGAAGGGCCCAATTTTCCCAAAACCCCAAAAAAAGGGTTTGGGCCCCCCCCCCCCCCCCAAAAACAATTTTTTGCCAAATAAAGGGGGTTGGGCCCCCCCCCCCCCCCCGCAGATGTCCGCGATCAAGGCCAAGCTTACCGGCGACGACTCCCGTTGGCCAGAAAACCTCCAGTGGCTCGTCACAGACAAACCGCTTCCCAGCACCTCATCATCACCCTCTGCCTCCGCTGTCGTAGCCGACGAGGCTACCGCCATCACGGCGGCAGCAGCAGCGGCGGCGGGGGGGGAGGGGGGCGTCGTGGTTCCGGCGGGGGTCGATCGGGCCTCGTTGGCATTTTTCCAGTACATTTGGGGGTCGCCCGGGGACCCGAAGGGGGTGAAGATCTCGCACGGCAATCTCGCGAGCAACTTGAGCGCGATCATCACGGAGCTCAAGGCTGGGGAAGGGACGGTGGGGGTGTCGTGGCTTCCGCAGGTGAGAAAAGGGGGGGGGGGGGGGGGTTATCTAGCATATCGGGTGTGCGGCGCAAGATTGTACGCCCACCACCCCGAGATGATGCCAACCCGGCGGTAACTAACATTTTTCGGGGCCACATGAGCCCAACACGTAGAGAAGTGCGCTCAGATCAAGTACTCGGGGCGAAATTGGAGGCCACATACCCCACAAAATTGCACACCCGGCGATGTTTTTTGCAAGAGGCGAAATGTTCGACACCACCGGGTGGTGTTGCCTTGTATCGCATCATTAGTAGGTACTTGCTTGTTTCTTGCGTTGATAATTTGGCCACTGACCACGCTTCAAATTTTGACAGAGCGCGTTTCCCCTTTCCTTGTGGAGACAATGCCCGGTTGGGGCGGCCTACCGTATTGCACATAGGAAGTCCTTGCTGTTAGCTTTCTTAGGGGGCAGGGGCGAATTCAGACCAGTCACACCGACCGCGATTCTAAGATTCTAAGTACGTGCCCCTTTTCGGGCAGTGTTCCACTAACGGCTTCCATGATTTGCGGGTACCGCCTTGTCAGTCTGCTTGATTGTCTGTCTCTCCCCCCCCCACCTTCTCTCTCTCTCTCTCTCTCCCCCCCCTTCTTACCCTTCCGCCGTCCATGTGCTCCCCGCCCCTCCCGTCCCGCTAGTACCACGACATGGGACTAATTGGGTCGGTGCTGGGTACCCTCTACTGCGGGGGCAGCGGCTACTACCTCTCCCCGCTGGACTTCGTCAGATCTCCGCCGACCTGGATAACGGCAGTAGATCGCTTCCGCGCCACGCATCTCCAGGCCCCTAACTTCGCTTTCGCCCTCACCGCCCGCAAATGGCAGGACCTCAGGACTAAGGTGAAGGGGGGAGGGGGGGGGGTGTACTCATAGTCGTGCATGCCGTAGTCGTTAGACCATTGACCTCGCATCCCTACAAAGCCGGGACGGAGCACGCCGGGTTCTCACCGGACCAGGCTCTCACATCACCAAGCGCGAAGCGCCGTGAGGTATTCGGCGAGTCGCATGAAGAGTGAGCTGCATCCTGCTAAGGGTATTCGGCATCTTGTGCTTACTTCCTTGCGTACGGATGACAGCTGCGTATGACTTAGTTTATTTTCTGGTGCTTTCACTTCCAGAGACAGTTGTAAGCACTGTGTAACTGCCTCAAGGACGCTTTACCAATTTCACACAATGTGGTGCAATCATCCCCCTTGCGCGGAGTGAGGGTTCTCCACCCCGCACAACATGATCTACTCGACCACCATTATGGTTACCGCCAAAAAAAAAACAGAGGTAAAAAAAAAACGGTAACCTGGTTGCCGAGTTCACGAAGTGAATTGGCTTGTTATACAACGTCGTTGCCAAGCGACGAAAACCCAATCCCGATGGCAAACACCGAGGGGGGGGGGAGGGGGGGGGGGCGTGCTGTCTAACGTGATCAAGATTGCCTTGCCGTTGACAATGATCCATCCTTGCTGTTCGCGTCGAAGGTCCGAACGCTCCTGCCGTTCGTAGGGACGCGCGGCCGGTGTGCGGGCGCTCAAGTGTCTTTGGCGTGTTTCCGAGGGGCTGTCACAAAGCCATCCCCGGTTCCTTTTCGGCTGAAGGGCGTCGGCGGCCGTGTGCCTGCCAGTCTTGCAGCGGGGGAGGGGAGGCCGGTGGCGGCGGCAGTGATGTCGATAGGGTTGATGAGACTGTCGGTGCAGGTGTTGCTGAAATTGGAGATGCCTTTTCCTAAGCGTCGAGGTTGGAGCTGATGTAGATTTCTTGTCTGACATGTTTGGCCCGACCGTAAGGGCTGCTGCCGGTTTTTCCTGAACTCGTTTCGTCTCCGCAGCCGGCGGTGGACCTGTCGTGTGTCGTCCACCTCATCAACGCGGCGGA
Source organism: Ectocarpus siliculosus (assembly GCA_000310025.1). Taxonomy (NCBI): domain Eukaryota; class Phaeophyceae; order Ectocarpales; family Ectocarpaceae; genus Ectocarpus; species Ectocarpus siliculosus. The sequence goes on along the minus strand of FN649728.1, from coordinate 873,886 downwards.
GCCTATCGATGCCACCTCTCTCGACGCTTTCGAGGTAAGGGCTTCGCTTTCCCTACCTCGTTTTTGTTGTCGACTGACTTGTGATTTTCGTGCGGGGGTGGTGTGTTGTTTTCGTTTGCTGCCAAGGTACATGACGTCGAGGTGTGTGGAGAACAAAGAAAATCGATTAGTCGTCACCGTTATCTGCACGCTGGGCTGCCTCCTGCTCCACAACTTTGCTGCGATATTGAATTGTGGGCACCCACGGTACTGTTTATTCGGGGGGCAGGGTGGGAAGCGTGGACGCCACGTCCTCGCTCGCTGCCGCCGCAAGCACTGTGTACATTTGTAGGGAGCCACGCGTGCAGCAGTGCGCGAAGACGTGCGAAATGCTTTACATGCTGTACACACACGCGCAGAAAGATTCGTTCGAGATATCGACGAGATCGCATGACGACACCTCCCAAAGCAGCACCTTGTGGGCATTGCAATATTGTAGTCTAGTTTCAGCTACGACGGCCCTCTACCAACCAACAATCTGGCTTCAGGAAACCTTCCGACCGCTCGGGTTAGCGGACGACGTCATCAAGCCCACTTACGGGCTCGCAGAGCACACCGTTTTCGTCTGCAGCGGCGGGGTGCAGAGGATCACGGTGGACCGGAAGGCCCTCGAAGTGGACAAGCAGGTAACAAAATGTTTGGTTGGTCCCAGGCTGAGCTATTCTTGTTGTTGTTGTTGCCGTTGTCGTTGTTGTTGTTGCTGTTGCTGCTGCTGTGCTTGTTGTTGTTGCCTTGTTGCCGTTGCCGTTGCCGTTGCCATTGCTGATGGTGCTGCTGCTGTTGTTTTGGGGTAATTGTCTCCATGCGTTGCTTGTCTGGCCGATGACAAAAATTCACCTGGCTAACGTGTGACACCACAAGGGTGCGGAGAATGACATTGTTCCCCTAACCCGCACCCCTTGCAGCTTTCTGTCTCCGCCCCTCTCCCTGGATCCCTGGATATACATCAATTTATCCCTATATATACATCAATTTATCCCGGTCGTTCCCTCTTTTTGTGTACATATACATGTATCGCGTGTCTGAATACCCCACCAGGTGGTGCTGTCATCCCCAGGAGAGCCCGCTTCTCCTTCATCGTCCTCCTGTTCTTCTGCGTGGTGTAAGCTGGTCGGCTGCGGGTACCCGGCCCGTGTGCAGGGCCTCGACGTGCTGGTGGTCGAGCCCGCGACCGGCTGCCCGTTGCCCGAGGACAGAGTCGGAGAGGTGGGCCGAAAAGGGCGTATGCGCGAATGGGATTTGACGCATTCGCGTGTGTACAGCGTGCAGAGCATCATTTTCTTGTGCAACCGCTTCCTGTGGTTGCTGTTGCTGTTGCTGTTGCTGTCGTTGTTGCAGTTGTTCCGTAGCCTTGGGGGGGGGGTTTCTTCTGGCATAGAGTTATACTGTCGACAGAATAGAAGAGCCACGTGATGTCAGGTGTATTTTGGTTCACTTTTTTTCTCTTGTCTTGTCACAATCCCCCCTCAGGTTTGGCTGAGGTCGCTGTCCAAGGCCCAGGGATACTGGGGGCTCCCAGAGCGAAGCCGAGAGGCTTTCTGCGCCATGCCCTCCCTCACCGACCCCTCTAAGGCTAACTCCCCGAAGACGCCAGCCGACTCGAAGGCAGATTCAGAGGGGGGGGCACCGCAAGATGTCCCCGGTGCAGGCGGTGCTGGTGGCGACCTCGCGGACCATGGAGCAGGAGGCGGAGAGGAGGGACCGCTGGTAGAAGACGGTGCCGATGGTACCGGTGAGGAGCAGAAGGCTGCTGGGGAGACTGGAGAAGCGAAGGAGGGTGGTGGCGGGGATGCTGCAACAGCCGCGTCTGAACGCACCGCCGCTGCGGACAACGCTGCCGATGGCGACGGCGAGGCTGCTGATGACGTCACCGGTGGCGGTGGGAATAGTGACTACCACCCGGTGTCCACCCTGGAGTTGCATTCCGAGGCCGAAGAGAAGGTTGTGGGGGCGGGGGGTGCCGGGCTGGGTGATTGGTCTACGGGGTATCTAAGGACGGGGGACGAAGGGTTCATGCACCGGGGGGAGCTGTTCATCTGCGGGAGGATCAAGGACCTGGTAATCGTGGGCGGCCGCAACCACTACCCACAGGTGAGACACACGTCTCGGGGGCTTAAACCTCCTACTCCTTGGTGTGGTACGTGTATATGATGTGTCCTGCCGAAAAACAACAAATACAAAGTACAAGCAACAAGTTTTACCATCCCACAAGTGTTTCACTTTCTTCGTGTCTTGCCAGAAAGTTTCTAGCCCGAGGATCTGAAAAAGTATCAGCAACAGCAGCAGCAATCAGTATTCTTGTTGTTCGTTTACTGTTGTTCGACCACAAGAGGCTGAGAGAAAGAGAGAGAAAGAGGTGCGCGCACGCCTCGAACACACACGAGGCTGAGCGAGCACTTCGGCATGTTGGTTGTCTTGGGCGTATTGTTTGTGGAGGGTCGGAACGAACGCCCTCAGCGAAATCCCTATTTAGTGCGCGAGGCACGTCGTCAGTTTGGTCTTTGTACGAGCACCCCAGTAGAAAGCTCAAACGGTTAGCTTGGTAGTCTCTCAAGTACTTCACGCGGATTTTTCTTTGCGGAAGGTGTTCACTTTCTTGGAAATAGCGAACGCAAGCCGTTGGCAGCTTATTTCCATGGCAATTGCCGGTAGAGCCGCCCCCCGTGTGGTTGTGTCCATCTTGCTGTATGTAGTGCAACATTGTGGGCCAGGTGTTTTCTAGGCCCTCTCGTACTCGCTGGGAACCGCGTCGGTTGAATCGATGTCTCCAAGCTCATTGTCTAGTCGTCGAGCTCTCTCGGCTTGGTTAACAGACTGCTGTACCCCATTTGACTTCGACCACCTACCACCCCCTGCACCTTGTTTTGGCGACATGTCGTGCACGAGCAAACTATTATACTTTGTTCCTCATTCGGGTATTTGAAAACCCGACGGCGAATTGGTGACAGGATCTCGAAAGAACAGCGGAGCGAGGGCGCAACAAAGATATCCGCCCCGGCTGCAGCGCGGCGTTTAGCGTGCCTGGCGAGGACGGGGGGGAGCTACTCGTCATCACGGCGGAGCTCAGAGAGGCACAGGTATCGTCGTCGTCGTCGTTGTCGTTGTCGTTGTCGTTGACTCGTGCTGTTGACGGTGTCGTTGGTGTTGTGTCACATCCTCTCTTTTACCTTACCCAACATACTCCGAATACTACCTGTCAGCCAGACTGGCTGGCGAATCACCGGATTTTGCGGGGTCACAGCATTGTAGACCTATCGAAAACACAGCGTCCACCCCCACACATTGGAAAAAGGATATAGATAGCCTTGGATGGATCCCGACAGACAGTGGTAAAGGTAGTGCCAAGCGAAGAAGAGAGTGCTGGGCTCTTGGGACACCGCACGCTATTTCTGTTGATGGAAAGAGAAATACACATGGCCTATGTCGTCAATACGGACGGTACAATGCGCTGATGCCACTTCCGCTTGCTGCACCCCCCTGCGCAATTCGAACCGGCGGCACGTCGAACACCTCGTTTTCCATCTTTCGATCTCCTCTTGGCCTGTGAGCAATCCCTATGCGGGGCCAACGCTGCCAAGGCTACGTATTTGCATCGCACTCGTTGCAAGATCATACCGAAAGCGTTTTTGTACATGTCAGGAAGTTATATATATATATATTTATTTTGCAGCAGCAGCAGTTGTTCTCTTGTCTCTTGACATTCGTGGTGTCCTGGTTCAGGTGAAGGTTTCGGAAGAGAGGCGGCGGCAGCTAGGGGAAGAGATACGCGCCGCCGTCGTCAGCGAGCACGGTGTCGACGTTCACCATCTGGTGAGTGAGAAAAGGACAAGTCCGCCTTACAAGTACGGCAGCCATGCTCGTGTCTTTTTGTGTGCATGTGTCTTCGTCTCGTGTATGCTGGGCTCCAGTGGCACACCTTTTTTCGGAATAATTTTTGACGCCTTGAGCAGGGGTCATGCAGGACTGGGGTATGCATATGACGGAGCTCTTTCTTTTCATCATGCAAAATGTTCAGCTTTGGACACGAAACGGCCCTGACACGAAACGGATTTCAGCAAAGCGTGTTGAAATGAGCCAAACACGGACGGCCCCGAGGACACTCCCCGTCTGGTCTCGTATTTGATACGTACGTACACAGAGGATTTTTTTTGTGTGTGACCCCGTGCCGAGGCTCGCGAGTTACATTTTTTTTACGTTAGGAGGACAAGGCCGCTGCGTAGGCACATTCAAATTTAAATAAAATGAGAAAAGACAAGTGTAAAACAGGTAGGTATGACACAAATTTCGGGAGGCAACTCTGGCGGATCCACGTGATTGGATTCGTTTTCAGCGTACCACCGTGGGGGTGCTTGGATTCCCCCCTGCTGTCTCCTACGCTTGCTCCCCTTGACACCTTTCCAAGCCGTCAGCTCTCGCGCTTACCGTTGCTTCATGCACGGTGCCAATGCGCTTACACGCTTCGGGCGTGGTGCTGAGTAATTGTTTCGTGTTGTTCCTCCATGCAAGAACGACAAATGTTTTTGTGACCCATGTATCGTTTTCGTGCCGTACCTTTCCGCTGCTGTGCACCCCTCGCACCGCACACAGCTGCTGCTGGCACCGCGTGCGAACGTCAAGACGACGTCGGGCAAGATCGCGCGGCAGTGGTGTCGACGGGCCTTCCTCCAAGCCAAGATGAAGCCTCTCGTGCACCTCAAGAGCGCCAAGGTCGATGACAGCAACGGCGGTCCTGGGGCTTCCGGCGGCGAGGAGAGAATGGAGGCCGGCGCAAGCAGCGTCATCCCGGCAACAGCAGCAGCAGCAGCAGCAACAGCAGCGACAGGAGGAAGAGTTGTCAGCGGGGTGGCGGGTGCAGGCGTGGAGGGCGCGACTTCTGACGCAGCACAGGTTACCGAAACAATCTACTTCTATTTATTGCCTGCTGGCGTTCTCCGCTTGTCTCTTCATCGCTGATGTCGCCTTGACTCCCGATCCAATCCAATCATTCTTTACCTCCTTCACCATCCCAGTCCTCGGCAGTGAGATAGCTTCTATCACGCGCTATTCCTCCTCCGCCAGCCAGTCCGCAGTAGTGAGATAGCTTCTCTCATGCACTGGCCTTTCCACCGAACCGCGCCTCGCATCCCCCACGTTGACATATCCCCGAGGGTCAGGCCGGATGCCGTACGCCCCCTTTCCTCTGAATCCGACGGTCGAACCCCCGACTGACAAGCTTATCTCTCTCTCTCTCTCTCTCCCTCCCTCTCTCCCTCCCTCTCTCCCTCTCTCTCTCCTCTCTCTCTCTCTCTCTCTCTCTCTCTCGCTCTCGCTGAACTCCCTTGTGCAGGCTCCACACCCCACCGTGGACCCCTCCTCGCTGGGCGACGAGGAGCTCTTGAGCCGTGTACAGGAGGCGGTGACGAAGGTGGGGGGCGGTGCGCTGCCCGACCCCGACGTGCCGTTCTACACGCTCGGGCTGTCCTCGATGACCGCTGCGCAGTTCAGCGGTCTCCTAGAGCAGGTAAGCTTTTCGAGAGACAATCGAGTTGGCGGGATCAGCGGGTGTAGAGGGAAGGCAGGCGTGTTGTGAAGTCACGGGGAATGGTTCGCGCTCCGCACCGACCCCCCCGGGCCGCCGCGCTGTGGCAGGCCAATCGTTGGGGCTCTCCTGTGAGATTGCGGCGCCTTGCGGTGCAATACAACGGCTCTTTCTTGAACACGCGCAAGAATGAAAAGGGGCTGGAGTTCCGGAAGGCGACCTTTTCCCGAGTGCGTCACCTTCTCTGCTTCGGACGTTTTCTTCGCCAGGCGTGTTCTTTCGCGAAGCCTTTTTTTGCGCTTTTACCCAGCGTCGCCTGGCGGTGTGGTCTGATCTGGTCTGATCTGGTCTCGCCTGGCCCTCTTCGTACGTTGTGCTTGGCTTTTCGCTTGTTGTGCGGATCATCACAGGAATACGGCGCACATGTTCCCCTCTCAGTCTTGGACGCCGATACCACCACGCTCAGATCCTTGGTTCCCATAATCAAGGCCGAGGGAAGGGGGGAGGGGGCGCCGGCGACAGGGCCGAGCGGTCAAGGGGCTGTGACGGCAGCAGGAGGGGCGGCGGTGGCTGGGGTCGCCTCGTCACAAACCATGGTCCGCGAGCCGACCGGAAAGTGAGTCTAGTCTTCTCGCGCCGCGTGTCCCTTTGTCTCTTGGTTGTTGTTGACGGCTGTGTTTATTGCTGTGGGAAGTATTCGAGTTGCATACCGACGTTCATGGGGTCAGGACTCATCCTGTCTGCTCGCTGTCTTGCCCGTGCACCTGCATGTTTGTTTATTATCGCCGACCATGCTAGCCGACTGACCCATGAAATGGCTCTAGCCTCGGTGCCGCTACAAACGGAAACGCACGTCATTGCTCATGATCTCTCTCTGTCTCGCTCTCTGTATTTTTGTGTGTGAATGTCGTGCATCTTCGCGGTTCTGCGGGCCGTGTCGTCTTTGTGTGTGCTTCAGGCCCTTGGTGTTTTAGTTCTGCGCTACTGTCTGCTGCGGATGTAGCTTGGTTTGGTCAGTCTTCCGAACGCCGGGTGTCTCTCTTTGCTTCCCGTACCGCTTGCCTGGCACGGCGCTGCCAGCCACCACCGAGCCGACTCACTCCCAAGAGCACCTCTGACTACGTGTTGCCCCAGCGAGTGGACTTGCTGATGCGTACCCCCTCCCTCCCGTCCCTCCCCTGTCGGTGGTGTTGTCCGCCAGGTGCGAGGATACCATCACAAACAGCTGCCCGTGCTGCTTGTGCTTGCTCTCATGCCCCTGTTGCATGTAGTTTTGTCGGGAAAGCGCAATCGCTTCGTGTTTTCGCAATCCCACTTGTGCCGTTCTGTCCTCCCTCTCCCCCCCTTGAAGGCAGAGCTCCATAACATTGATTGAGCGCCATTCTTAGTTTGCGTTTGGGAGGGATCCGTTTTGGGGTGTGCATGTTTTGGCGCGGTGTTGCATGGAGCGCGGCCAGTTGCTGGGGTCGTTCCCCCTGTATATTGTTCGGTGTTCGAAATTCCTACCATGTTTGACAAGGAAGATTTGATCGAGAGGGGCGGCAACGGGTACGAGATGTATGTAGACGAGGCAGCAAAGTCACGCGGAAGAGCATCATCGAGACATAGCCTCATAGAGATTCGACTGAACCTTGGATGTTTGGATAGGAAACGCCAGGTGTTTCAACCAGTTCGGTTGGATCTGCTTTAGCAGTTAGTTCTCCACGCTGAGGACGGAATGAAGAGGGCTCATTCCTGATCAGAACGAGGCCCGAGTCCGGGCCACGGGGTAGTGTTTCGCAAGAGGGTGAGGGGGGTAGGCGGGAGACTCCCCTCTGAGTTCCGCAGAAGCGGGATATGCCTTACTTAGTTTGACGGTCAGTGTAGGCTTTAAGGATCCAAACGAGAACATGCCGAATCAATCCGAGACTCGACCCAGCTGTCTCGTGCTTGTCGACAACAGTGAGATGTAGTTCATTTCACAAACCCGTGTAGCTTCTCTGCTCGTCGGGGAAGGTACGGTGTGCACACATCCCATTTTTAGGCTAACGTTTCGGGTTGAGCCGCAAAGTTCCTGCCTCCGTCAAGCAGCGAGGCAGTGAGGGCCAGGTTTTTCGGGATCGTCGTAAAATTTCTGTTGCACCGTTAGCAGCGGGCCCGCATTTTGTCGAGCCCGGCGCTGCGACAGAGCGATTGCCCAGAAGAAGCGGTTGGATTTGCTGTTGGCCGTCAACATGTCGGCCAGAAAGTACGTACACCACAGGAATGGTGGACGCATACGAAAGAACGGCCAGCCTGATACGAACCACGTAGTGTAGGTAATCCATCTTTGCAAAGGACAACCGTCCGCTCCCAACCCTGAACCGTTTTCGGAGGCACGACTTGATTGGAAATAAATGCGCAGTTCATCTGGCGGCAAAACCATACGCTAGCACTGAGAGGACGCCGGAGAAGTCCAGCCGTCCGAATGAGTTTGGTATTTTTCCCATCGCAAGCACCGAAAGCATAGCAAAGATGAGCACCAGACTGGGAACCGTACCCGCACCTTGATATTCGTCCACGTCGCCTACTGTACTCCCCTCTCGTCAACGGGCGGTCAGAGACCAAGACCGGCTCCTTTCCGCTCTTTCGGGTGAGGTGGCAATGTTGAACACCAGAAACGAATGCAACCTCTGCCCAGACGGGAAGCCAAAAACATGAATACTGGCTAATATTCAATTGCTAGCAATCGCCGTGTTGGCATCAATAACAACATACCTGCAACACCCCCTCTTTTCGGATTTCAACACTGTTCGGCAACGAAGCTCAGCGGGCATCGCCGAAATACTGCCAGCTTCTACGGGCGAAGTACTCTATTTAGAATCACGAACGTCGTAACTCCTGATACTCGAAACGACCAACCGCCGTGCTGGCATCCATAACAACCATCTGGGAGCTCTGATGCCCGCTCTCTTCGCGCGTTCAACACCGCCTTTCTATTGCGACACACAGTTTCGCGGCCATTGTCAAACTACTGCCATTCTCTCACAATCGCTTCGAACCCCTACGACAAAGCACTCGACCAGCACGAACGTCCACGCTACTGCTGATGTTATTGGAATGACCAAACCTACCGAGGCGCTCTCACTGTTGAGCGTGTGTGTCCCGCCCTGCTGACCAAGATTTCCTTGTTCACTAAACCCAACGTTCCCCTCTCCGCCTTGCCAGACAAAAAGCCTTGCACAGGTACTACGAGGTTTCTCCTCTCGCTTGAGAGGCCAAGAATTCCGTGTTCGCGAACAGGATTACCTTCTGGTTCGGGTTGACCGTGACGACGGAAACGCCCACGGCAGGGGATGCTTCGTCTCCGTCCCCTCCCCCCAACGCCAAGCCTCCTTTTCCGGCAAGTTCAAGTCCCACCTCCTCCAGATCGGCATTCGGAATATTCACCTGAGCAACACGGGGGAACCAAAGCCGAGCGGATGATATCACGTCAATGTGGTGATCCGACGTTACAGTGCTGTTCGCATCTCCGCGTTCATTGTCCAAGGTGGCTGATTCCTCTGGGGAGCGGAACGGTACAAAAGCCTGTAACGTACCTTGACCTTGACCAAGGTGTGTGCGGCGATCAAGGAGTTGAGCGATCGCACGTGACTCGGCTTTATCCCGCCTTTCCCCACGCTGATGAGCTGCTTCTTCACTCTCATCCATAGCTCCTGCGACGGACACACATTGCGAAGCAAATACATCGTTAGTGCACTTGCGCTCGGGTCTAGGTTCGTTTTCGGCATCTGCTACAAGTATCGCCTTTGAGGAACATGTGAGTCCACAGTTATTTCCGTTTTGATTTCTACAAGTGTGTACCATTTTCTTGGTGGTTGGACTGTGGCACCGGAAGGCGTCCGAGTCAGTTGGACCGGTACGGATGTCAGAAGGTACTGAACAGAGACCGGAACGCGATTGTCTTGTGAACACAACAATACGACAGCTTGAGGCAAGGGCGGCTGAAACCTTCTCGTGTGGAGAAGTCAAGGAAGCATCGCAGAAATCCTGGACAATCCCAGATCGTACCTCCTCTGCAAAAGAGGAAGGGCCTATGATCAGGAACGTACTTGTACGAAATAGCGAGCGGCATGAACTGCTGTGCCGTGATGTACACAGCGGTATGCATGGTTGTTGTTGTAGTTGCCCTCACATTAAAGAACCGTTCCGATCTCTCTGCTCAGTACCTTCATCTGTCCGTACTGATCGAACATTTGACCGAGCGACTCACGTGGTCACAGGCACACTTGCCTACAAGTATACTAAAACAAATGTACCCGAAGGTTCTGCTCCGCAAGCCAATTTGTGGGTCTGAAAAATAAGTAACATGATGGCATATAATCTAAAACGGAAGAGTACATCTGTACAGCAGAAGTCTTGGGCATACTACGTGTGGGAGAGGATGCGATGCTACTGTACGGTACAGCAGTAGACCTATCGGAACTTCGCACGTCATTTCCCATCGGCCACCACCTTCCCGCACTATTGAATTAAGTTCAGTACCCAGCCGGTTTTCCTCCACTCACTGAAAAGACTCCACCACACCCCGTTCGACTGTGGGTATACCTCGAACCGTTACAGAGTAGTCCTCTTGTGTGTTGTATTTTCCTGATACAACATTCGTACGGAGATCACTAACGCTGTCTACAGCAGTGTTCTCCAGTACATGTACTGGTTGTAGTCTACATACAGAGCCCAGATTTTACAACACATCGTTGCGCCGACCATGCCGTCATGTGCGACCCACCTCAACCGTTTTCTCTGCCAGATCGAATTCTGGCACTGCAGCAGCAGACACCTCACCCCCGGCATTCATCCCAACAGCTAAACACCCTCTGCGTCTTGCTTGTCCTCCCATATCTCGGGACAAGCAGGTACTGGCGGACGGCCGCATGGCGCTGAAGGCAGCTATGTCGCCGCGGCCCACCGCTCCTTGCCGGATCGAACCAATAACATGCTCAGCCAAATGTAGCCCCTGCACATGATAATCTGCGGGGCAGGCGGCGAGCACCAGCACCAGCGCAACGCGTGTTGCTTGGTTGAACATCGTGGTGCTCTTGTGCGACGCGGAGGAAGCTGACGAGTGGTTCGGTGCGGCGCGATTCCCGATGTGGTGAGAATGGGTTTCAGTCTAGTTCTCGAGGCGTTATTTTTGACTCAGAGTAACTGTCGGATTATCTTCTGTTCTGGACCGTCGGTGTGTGTAGGGTACTGACGACTGTGTATACGACAGGACCGACCGGTTAGACCAGCAGATACGACTAAGGGGGCAGCTGTAGCGTACAGTGATGACCTAGGGCTAGTTCTCAGCAGGAAGTACAGCAAATAGTTGCAAGTGTACAGCCATAGGTCCAAGTTGAGCCAATCAGAGAGGCAAGAAGATGAGATATTACATGGGTGACGTGTGTCGTTGTATAACGGATGACCTTTGAGGTACGACCGTCCGGAAGCTTGGCTCCGTTAAGCCTCGCACACCAGATCACCCTTGCTTCGTACCCTCAGTTCGCCGTACAGAACTTTGAACAAGCTTGAGTCAACAACGAGTCCACAAGAGACGAACTGCTGCGGCAGGGCACACACAAAGCCACGCTTGAACGCAAGTGCAACACACGTCCAAGCTAGAACCTGCAGAACTGCAGAACTAAAGAGGCGGTATCAGTTCTCCTCACAGTGGCGTCATCGGCATCAAGCTTGAGACGAGCTTGCTTCCGCGTGGACGGCTGTGTGCCGTCTTCCGAGTAGCGTCCTCCGCGTCGCGAAGACGCCGAAGCGCTCGGAGCCGCGAGCCGCTCGGCCCACGGGTCGGCACCGCGTGCGTCGTCGCGTCGCCGCTGTAGCCGGAGCGCGCCGCTCTCCGCCGTGTCGCGAGCACCGTGTCGCGTCTGCGTTCGTCCGCAGCGTCGCCGCTGCGTCCGACGGGCGGCACGCGTGTGGCCACCCTTGGGGGGGTTGCCGCATCGTCTCCCACGAGTGAGGGGCCGTTCGAGGACCTCGTCAGTCAGCAGGGTTCGCCGACGCCGCACGGGTGGTCGGTGAGGGCTGTGCGAGCATCGCCGCGGTCGGAGCTGCTCGCTGCTGTCCTGTTCGCATTCGCCGGGGAGGTGCGTGCTGGGCCGTGTCATCGGGGTCGCGTGCGTAACGGACGTCGCGTCGGGCGGGTGTCGGGTGTGTCCGTATCCGTCGCTGTGGGCCGCGTTCGTCGAAGGCGCGTGTGAGCCTTGCGTCTCGAGAGCGAGCGGTCGGCGAGATGAGCGCTGCTGGGTCTGTCGGGGGATCGGCTGCGTCGTCGCCTCCGCCTTCCGGGTCGTCCTCCCCTCAGCGGGGTGCGTCAGGTGGGTACCGTGTGTCGCAACGTGTGCGTCAGGGGCCGGTAACTAGGTCGCAGTCGGGTCGAACCCCTCAGCGGGGTACGACGGGTAGGTCTCGAACGTCTCCGCGCGTGCGTAGTGGGCCGGTCACGCGGTCGCAGTCGCATCGGTCCGGGCGACGGACGACTTTGAGTGAGTACATGCCGCGTCGCGTGGTGCCGTCCTCGCCACCCACCCGTGCTCCTGCACGCTCGTCGCGTCACCTTTCGTCCCGTGTCGCTGATTCGCGCTCTTATGCGTCGGTCTTGTCAGGCTCTGACTCCGAGGAAGGCGCTCTGGTGGGCGCGCCTGCAGCGGCGGCGTCGCCAGTCTCGGAGGCCCCGTCGGCGGCTGCGGACAACTCCTCGGAGGCTGCCGGTGCCTCCTGCGAGGATGCGGATTTCGATGACCTCGCCAACGCCATCGTCGCGGCCTCTGCGGAGGCGGCGGCCAGCGGGTTAGAGCTGGCCGATCAGGTGGCCGAGGCGGCCAGCCCCCGGGCTTCACAGGGCGCTGCCGTGTTGGAACATCAGGGGTCTGGGTACCTCGACGCTCCGGTGAGTCGGCGTCCTGTCGGTTCTGATTCCGTATCGCTTGTTTCCGGGTTAGTCGGGAGCTGGTCGGAAGAGCACCGGGAGCGGCTGCTCGCGGAGTTGCTGCGTGACCGCCGCCGCTCCTTGTCCCCCGTGGTGAGTGACCCGGATTTGCCGGCCACTCTCCGTCTGGTGCGGTCTCTCAGCGAGTCGGACGACGCTGAGGACCCGCGCCTGGCCGCTTCGCTTGCGCCCGCCCGGGACCTGCAAGCGGCGGATGATGCGCTCGTAGGGCACTCGCAAGCGGTGGTGCGCCGTGCGGGTCGGGGTAAGTCGGATAGTGTGTTCCGTAGCTCCGCACAAAGGGTGGCGCGCCGCCAGCCTTCGCGTGCTCCCGCGCCGACTATGACCACCAATCGTTATTTCCCGTTGTCGGCGGACGCTTCCTCGCAGGGGTCTGATGCCGGTTAGTCCGGTGAGGCTTCGCCCGCTTCCGACGTGGCTGCGGCTCAAGCCGGTCTTCGGGCGGCGCAGGAGCGCCTCCGACAGGCACAGCGCCAGGCTGAGCCTTCCACTCCGGTTGGGTCGTCGGTTGACCGCGTGCCCGCGGCTGGCGTGGTCGGTGCCTCCGAGGCTCGTCGGGCCGCGTCGCCTTCGCCGGTCAGCGGAAAAACAGTACGTCGGCCGCCGACGATTGAGGGCTTCGCCGCCCAGCAAGCGGTGGAAGCCGCGAAAGCGGCACGGAAGGCGGCTGCCGCGGATTTAGATATGCGGCGCCGTCTCGAGGAGGCCGCGTCTGCCCGGGCGGCCGAAGCGCAACGGGATGTTGTCGCTGAAAAGCCTAAGACTCTCGCGGCGCGGCGCGAGAACGCGGAATTGGTGCGCGCACAGAGCGAGGCTTGCGAGCGCAGGGTGGCGGAGCTCCGCCGCGAGCAGCAGGCGCTCGAGATCCTAGAGGCCCAAGGACGGCAGCTCGTGATCGATGCCAACGTCGTGCGGGGAGAGCGGGAGAGGATCTTCCGGCGTGCGGACGAGCGGGCTCGCCAGCGCCGCGCGGAGAGGGAGGCGGCCGAGCGCCGGGTCTGGGAGGTCCGCGGCGAGGGCCACGCGACTGCTGTGCGGGCCGAGTCCGTCCTCCGTGAGGAGGGGCGTTCTATGCGGCCGGTGTCGCAGCTGAAAGACCCGCAGGAGGCGCGGCGTATTGTAGACAAGCTGGAGGCCCGGAAAGCTAAGGACGTCGCAGTGCTGCAGCGTGTCTCCGCGGAGGACGTGGCAAAGGTTACCGAGGTCGCTAAATCTCGGTTCCGACGTGCGGTTCCCGATGCATTCCCCGTCGCTGGTCCTGCTGCTGCTTGTGCCGCCGACACGGCGGAAGCGTCCGATCCCCTGTCTGCCGAAATGCAGGAGGCCGTGCGCTTGTCCAAGGAGGCCCGGATGCTGGTGGTAGCGGACCCGACGCAGTCCTTCGAGCAGGCTATAGCATCGCTCATGGCTGCCCGGACTCTCGTGGGGCAGGGTGGCAAGCGCAAGGCTTGGGACTCCGAGTCCGGGGACGGTCGTGCTCACGGAGGTGGCGAAAATCGCGGGGGTCCTGGACACCAACGCGGTCAGGGTCGCGGCCGCACCCAAGGACGGGGAGGGCCGTTCCGCGGAGGTGGTTCCGACTCCAGCGGGAGCCAGTCCGGCCGTGGTTCGGGCCATTCGTGGAAAAAGCGCGGCGGTGGACGTCCTTGACAGGTACGGTGCAGAGGATGGTTGTGATAGTGAGGATGGCTCCGAGGTGCCGGTCCTGTCGTGTAGACCGGAAGGGGATTCTCCCGCGGTGGTGCCAGAGGCTATCGAAACGTCCTTTCCGGTTGCTCTTGGAAGTGGGTCAGAGGCTGTCAAACTTCGGTCCAATCCTACCGTAAAACCTGAACCCAAACCCACGCTGGTCAAACGCGAGCCTGTCACACCTGTCGTTCCTTCCGCCGAGGGGGCGCGGTCGGCTCCCACTCCTGTCAAAAACGACCCTGTCAACACAGAACACGTTAATGCTATTAGGGAAAGTTTGCGGTAATGGCCACCAAGAACCTGATGACTATGCCGTTGACCCCGTTGCAGAACGGCGATGATGTAGTGGAACTCGTCCAACTTTCCACGGCCATCACCAACTCAGTCGAGCAAATTCGCGCCAGTACGCAAGACTTCGACTCGGACCACTGGGTTCGGGGATGGGAAAAGGTCTTAGAGCGTCACCTCATTAACTCCGTTCGAAAAAACCATGCAAAATCTGCGGCTACCAAACAGGTCCTAGTGGCGGCGGTCAACCAGTCCGTCAGGGCGATGGACGCCGGCATGAGTGGGCCGGACGCTCTCCAACTGCTGCGGCAGAGCACACACAAAGCCAAGCTTGAACGCAAGTGCAACACACGTCCAAGCTAGAACCTGCAGAACTGCAGAACTAAAGAGGCGGTATCATGTACGGGGTCAACGGCATAGTCATCAGGTTCTTGGTGGCCATTACCGCAAACTTTCCCTAATAGCATTAACGTGTTCTGTGTTGACAGGGTCGTTTTTGACAGGAGTGGGAGCCGACCGCGCCCCCTCGGCGGAAGGAACGACAGGTGTGACAGGCTCGCGTTTGACCAGCGTGGGTTTGGGTTCAGGTTTTACGGTAGGATTGGACCGAAGTTTGACAGCCTCTGACCCACTTCCAAGAGCAACCGGAAAGGACGTTTCGATAGCCTCTGGCACCACCGCGGGAGAATCCCCTTCCGGTCTACACGACAGGACCGGCACCTCGGAGCCATCCTCACTATCACAACCATCCTCTGCACCGTACCTGTCAAGGACGTCCACCGCCGCGCTTTTTCCACGAATGGCCCGAACCACGGCCGGACTGGCTCCCGCTGGAGTCGGAACCACCTCCGCGGAACGGCCCTCCCCGTCCTTGGGTGCGGCCGCGACCCTGACCGCGTTGGTGTCCAGGACCCCCGCGATTTTCGCCACCTCCGTGAGCACGACCGTCCCCGGACTCGGAGTCCCAAGCCTTGCGCTTGCCACCCTGCCCCACGAGAGTCCGGGCAGCCATGAGCGATGCTATAGCCTGCTCGAAGGACTGCGTCGGGTCCGCTACCACCAGCATCCGGGCCTCCTTGGACAAGCGCACGGCCTCCTGCATTTCGGCAGACAGGGGATCGGACGCTTCCGCCGTGTCGGCGGCACCAGCAGCAGCAGGACCAGCGACGGGGAATGCATCGGGAACCGCACGTCGGAACCGAGATAGCGACCTCGGTAACCTTTGCCACGTCCTCCGCGGAGACACGCTGCAGCACTGCGACGTCCTTAGCTTTCCGGGCCTCCAGCTTGTCTACAATACGCCGCGCCTCCTGCGGGTCTTTCAGCTGCGACACCGGCCGCATAGAACGCCCCTCCTCACGGAGGACGGACTCGGCCCGCACAGCAGTCGCGTGGCCCTCGCCGCGGACCTCCCAGACCCGGCGCTCGGCCGCCTCCCTCTCCGCGCGGCGCTGGCGAGCCCGCTCGTCCGCACGCCGGAAGATCCTCTCCCGCTCTCCCCGCACGACGTTGGCATCGATCACGAGCTGCCGTCCTTGGGCCTCTAGGATCTCGAGCGCCTGCTGCTCGCGGCGGAGCTCCGCCACCCTGCGCTCGCAAGCCTCGCTCTGTGCGCGCACCAATTCCGCGTTCTCGCGCCGCGCCGCGAGAGTCTTAGGCTTTTCAGCGACAACATCCCGTTGCGCTTCGGCCGCCCGGGCAGACGCGGCCTCCTCGAGACGGCGCCGCATATCTAAATCCGCGGCAGCCGCCTTCCGTGCCGCTTTCGCGGCTTCCACCGCTTGCTGGGCGGCGAAGCCCTCAATCGTCGGCGGCCGACGTACTGTTTTTCCGCTGACCGGCGAAGGCGACGCGGCCCGACGAGCCTCGGAGGCACCGACCACGCCAGCTGCGGGCCATCTGCGGTGGGCTGAGCACGGTGACACCGGCCCTAGTACTACAACAGCTACAGAACTTTGCGGTTCCGGCTGGCACGACCTTCAAAGCTTACCTGGAAGACCTGAAGGTGTTAGTCGAAAGTGTTCAGATGGTTGGTTTTGCGGAGGACGGTACGCTGCAGGTAGCGGTGAAGGCAGGTGTCACCGATCAGTTTGCCACGTTGACCGCTCCGGTGCATGGCAGGAACACGCAGGCTTTGCCCTATGACTCGCTATCGAGTCTCATGGAAGCTCTAGACGACATGACTAATAATACTACGACTGCAACAGCTTCTGTGCGCGTGCGGGGAGTGGGGTCTGTTGGGCCACGAGGGCAAGCGGGCATGACGGTTGGATCCCGAGGTCGATACGGCGGTGGTAGTTCGTTTTCTGGGGCCAAAAGTGGTTCCCTGACCCCGCAAGGTAGTGCGGGTGCGCGTGCGGTCATGACGGTGTCCCAGTTTGACGATGAGTCAAGAGAATTCTGGCAAGTGAGCCAAGTGATGCGCGGGACCAAAGGATTAGGACAAAACCATGATGACCCGCCCTTTTACGTGCAGTTCGAAAACAATCAAGCGCGTGACCGAGCTCGACGGGAGTTCGGCCGAAAGTGTCTCAATTGTGGTGTGGAAGAACCTTTCCACTTGGCACGAGAATGCCCCGAAAAACTCATGAATGTGTCGGGCTTGATACACCCCGACATCGCCGTGGGTGACCCTGCGACGGTGGAAAAAAATTGGCGCCGTTGGCAACAGAGGTTGTGTTCATGGTCGGACACCCAACGGAAGAAACGATTTAACCATGGGAATCGTAGTAGCGGATGACATGTCAACAACGACCCGGCCCACTTGTAGCAGAGCGGCCGAAAACGCACATTATGTCCCAAGACGTGCGTGTTGCTTTGGGAAACAGAAAGTTTGGAGTAAACAAGGAACCTCCAGTGAACCCAAAGATAGAAAATGAGAGATCCGTGTTGCACGCCACGAATCTTGAGACAAGCGGTAGCAACGGTGTTGATGTCGCGAACCCCGAGCACCACGCGAACGGAAGTAATTACCCCTTTCCAATGCCCGGAGGACCCACAAACGCGCCGAAGTGCACAACTCCTAGTTCTGATGTGACTACTGTTGAAGTTCCACGTTCTGTGCTGGAAGTTGGCCGTCCGAATGGTGACCAAGGTCGGAATAGGCCCCCGATGAAGGTTGACATTCGAAGCGGAAAGTCGCAAGGAACGCGAGGTTCTGATTTTTCGAGTGTAGCAGTCAAAGATACAACGCTCAAGTCGTCAATGTCCGTAGCTGCAGGGGTTATGAGTGGACCCCCTTCGTCCGGCCGGGCAAAGTCTGTACCCCCCATAGGTCAGGTCACTCGGGGTGGTTTTGCGAAAGGGCGAGCACGGCAGTTGTCCAAGGTGACCGGATTCCTAGGTCGAGGAACTCCGAGAACTGCCGGCTCAGCAGGTTCCCGCACGTCAATACTGAAGGCAAGTGATGACGTTGATTCTGCACAAACAAGTGTTCATCGTGAGGTAGATAAATGCGAAGACTGAAGGGAGAGCAATGCAGATTGGCAAAAATGCTGCTTGCTCAGCAGGAACCCTTTCGCCGATAATTGAACCTGATATCGGTGATGATGCTGCAGAGAGTGGTGGTGTTGATTCCACTGCGAAATATGAAGATAACATTTTCGCATTAAAATAACAAAAAGGAACGACTTGCCAAAAGCCCACATTATGGGAAGGTTTTTCCTCCTCCACGACCCTCTCTTAAACCGGGTAAACGAGCGGATTATTTGAAAGAATTTTCGCTCGTGGTAGGTGGTGATGTGACTTTGAACAGAAGCAATCACACCGCTGCAGTGTCCTTGTTTGCAGGATCTAAAGCGACCCAAACATTTGGATGTGAGGCATTGTTAGATACTGGAAGCCCTGCTTCTTTCATAAAAGAAACCACTGTGACCCAAATGCTAGCGTGTGGGGCAACATCTGATGATGGAATCCTAAAAGGAAACACATTGCAATGGGGTGGTTTCAATGGTGTTCCGCTAAAAACGTCAAAGCCCGTTAGGATAAATGTGCATATGTGGCGGGGTGGCCGATACGCACCACGCAATATTGGCGCTAGTACTGCATGCTTGGCAGTGTTCGCTAATATTGTTCCGGATAACGCTATGACGCATGCTGTTTTATTTGGTCGAGACAGTTGGGAAGATTTTCCCCAAAGAAAATACGTGGACGTCAGTGACGACGAAACCATAGTGACTTTCATGGGGTCCATTAAGGATTCGCCAGCGACGGATCCGGAGTTCGCCGCGTGGGTAAATGATGCGGTTAGCTGGGTGGAACCAAAATCTGATAAGAAAGTCATTGTGCGATATGCGGGTAGTCCCATGAGATGGCCTGATGCTCTATCCTGGTTAAGGTGGAACTGAAAAACTCAGATGGCACCGATGCTGATCAAGGCTCCTATTATGTCCGTTTTGCAAGTGGATGGTCCCCTCAGGAGGCTATCGTCGATGCTGGAACAACGGAGATCCCTTTCCACAGGACGGGTGAAGAATATTTCCTGGTCCGGAAGGGAATGCGATTGGGATCAGGGGGTGCCAAATTAGAGCTGGGGGTCTTGGAGGAACTACCGAGTTCTGAGCCAGACGTACACGTCGGGGCAGTCGAGGAAGATGTTCCTGACGGACAAGTCAAAGAAAGTGAGCGAGTTAAAGATCCGCCTGAAGATGTGTTGCGTGGGTTGGATGGTGACCAACAGCAAGCATTTAGGAATTTATGGGATAAAATTCCGGTGCATATGCAATCAATAAAATTTGATTTCGAGGCGAAATTGTGGACCTCTTCGGATATAGACGATCTTGCTGATTTACTGTGTAACGTGGAAGATAGATTTTCCAAACACCCTACAGACATGGCTTACGTTACGGTGGATCCCTTCCGAATTATATTGAAGAAGGATGCACAACCTGTCAAGCAAAGACCATATCGTCATTCGCCTGTAATCGCAGCCAAAGTGCAGTGCGAGATCGATCGTCTGTTGCTTGCGGAATATTGCGAAGGTCGTATTCCGATTGGTCTTCTCCGTTAGTTGTGGTGGCTAAAGCGAACGGAAAAATTCGTTTGACTTGCAATTACAAAAAGGTCAATCAGCAGTCTATTATCCCGGTGCTGCCCTTGCCTACGGTTGCAGATTTGTTGTCAGGCTTGGAGGGAGCTAAGGTTTTCGGTACGATGGACCTGATCTCTGGATTTTTCCAGTGCGCGATTCACCCTGATAGTATACCTATCACTGCGGTATGTACGACATTCGGGAATTATGAATGGACTCGATGCCCAATGGGATTAGCCAGTTCTCCTGGTTGGTTTCAAAGTATAATGTTGCGCGTGTGTGAAGGTCTTGAGAGGTGCAAGTTGTTCATTGACGACATTGTGATTTTCTCCAAAAGCGGAAAAGAACATGTGGTTGATATGAGACACTTCTTTGAGAGGTTGACCAGGTTTAACCTTAAGCTGGCACCGAAGAAAACTTGCCTGGGAGTTAAAGTGGTGAAGTTTCTTGGACATGAAGTTACAGCACAGGGTCTTAAGCCAGATCCCGCGAGGGTGGCTAGTCTGCACAAAATTCCAATGCCAACTACTGTTAGCCAGCTACGGTCACTCTTGGGTGGGCTGAGCTATTACAGAAGCTTCCTTCCAAACATGGCCGTTCACACTCGTCCACTAAACAACCTTTTGAAGAAGGGTGTCAAATTTGCTTTCAACCCTGAACATGTTGAAATAGTGCAACGTTTGATGGTAAAATTGTCTAGTCCAGATGTTTTAGCCTTTCCGAATTATCGTGATGCGATATCGGGAGCTCGGAAATTTCGGGTTATCACAGATGCGTCCCAGGATGGTTTGGGTGCAGTGATCGAACAGGATCAACCGGATGGTTCTACTCGACCTCTATGTTTCTTGAGCCGTTCTACGCTTGCTTCCCAATGAAAAGCAATGGACGCCAACGGAACTTGAGTGTGGTGCTTTAGTCTGGGCCATAAAGAAAAAATGACAATTTTTCTGCGGTATTCCTTTCGAAGTGGTCACAGATCATCAACCATTGTTAAATCTCGAGAGTCTTTCCTCCAAGGTTAACCGTGTTCAACGATGGTTTGATTCTTGTCCGCGTATACCTATACGTTGCACTACCGACCAGGGAAGAAAAACGGGAACGCTGATATGATGTCACGACTTCCGTTGCCAGCGACACCAGAAGACTCCAGTCCTGCACTTCGACTCAGTGATCCTGAGGACGTCGATGTGTATTTCTTGAGTTCACGTGGTGAGTTTCCTGAGTCGGAGCAAACTTGTTCGACCGTAGTGTCAAGCTTGGGTGGGCTCGCGGGGGATGGACCCCAAGTATTGTTTTCGGACGGAGAGAATAGGGAAGACAATAATATACCTGAGCCTACGGAAGACATGATGCCATTTGAAGAATGGGATAGCCAAGAAGCGAGGGATTTTGGGAAGAATCTCTGCAGGAAAAAGGCTATTGATTGGGCACAATCTCAGAAAAAAGATGCAACTTCCAGAACGGCAATCCTGTTATTACAGAAAGGGACCAAAATGTCTGAAGTTACTGAGGGTGACTTACTAAAAGGTGTGGACATTGAGGAAGTTAAAACACTATTGGCACAAGGTGAACTCTTGGAGTTAGCAGATGGACAGAAATTGTTGGTAAAAAGTTTAACCACAATGCCTGTTGATCGACCTAACAGGAATCCTGGAGAGTACGAGAGGTTACTTGGAGAAGAGCTTGTACGAACTTACGTGCCGATACTTCTGAGACCTTGGGTGATGGACTGTGCGCATCGGGAAGCTATTCATCTCGGTGAGAAAGTTACCCTTGCAATCCTGAAAAGGTTTTATTGGTGGGTTGGTCAAAGCCAAAGTGTCAAGTGGTGGTGCCGTGCTTGCTATGCATGCCAGGCTAGGAAGACACCTAGGCACACAAAAAGGTGGCCATTGGTATCATTACCCTTACCGAGTAGACCTGGTGAGATGGTGGCCTTTGATTTTTTAGGCCCTTTACCTAAAACTCAAAATGGAAAGCAGTATGTATTCCTGGTGGTGGACTTATTCAGCAGATACGCTGAAGCATATGCTTTGACCGCCGAAGAGAAGACAGGTCAAGGATGTTCTTCTGTGTTGGTGAATCAGTACATTCCTAGGTGGGAATGTCCTCATACGTTTTTATCTGACAGAGGTACAGAATTTACTGCCCCTGTTAGCAGAGCGGTTTACCGTATGCAGGGAACTGAAAAGATTTTCACTAGCGGTTATCATCCGCAATCAAATGGCATGGTGGAGAGGCTGAACCATACCCTTTGTCAGATGTTGTCTCACTTGATTTCAGATGATCAGAAAAATTGGGACGAGTTTTTGGGAATTGCTATTGCAGCCCATAACAACAATGTCAGCAGAGGAACGGGTTTGTCCCCCAACGAAGTGCATATAGGCCGATATACCAGATTACCCATGACAATTTCGGAAGGTCGTGGCGTGAAAGGTCACCAAAGCCTGAGGCAGGATCAATTGGATTACCTGAAGATGACGCGAGAGAGACAAATCAAGGCGTACCAATTGGTTAAAGAGGAGGACAGGTGGATAAAGGCAAAACATGAAAAGAAAAACGAAGCCCTAAAAGAGAAAATAGGGAATCGAAGACCAAAAATTGAGAAAAGAGATTGGGTGTGGCTGTACAATGAACAAAGTGTGGTTACTGGAGGAGGAAAACATGTTCTAAAGCCCCAAGATCTTAAATCGGGAGACCGAAAGTCCTTTGCTTTGTTGGCTAAATAAACTGGCTCATTGCTGGACGGGGCCATATAAAGTGTTATTTGTTGGAATACTTCTGTAGGATGTGTGTTAGAATAGATGCAGCTGTATGACTTTGCTTGCAATGAAACGTAGACGCGGTATAATAAGTGACGTTGGGAAGAATGTGACATGTAGCGACGAAAGTAGCGTGAGGAGTTCGTGAATGAATTGACTGTTGATCAGAGGATTGTAGTTGTAGCGAGGTCACGAGGTGTTGCGAGCCCCACCAGGCTCACTCCCCAACTATCCCTCAACATCTCATCTCTGCAAGTAAGCTGTGAAGTGAACACGACTGACAAGAAGCGCAAGTCCCACAAACGGCTTTTCGCAACAACCTCGACTTCGGTCACTGCCTCAACAGACTTTAGTCTGCACAGAATACGGTCTGAACATCACACAGACTTCTGTCTGGAACTGTACAACGGTTCAACCGCCTGCAGACGGTCCCTTGGGTAAACGGCACCTCGACACTACACATTTCTACAAGGGTTTGTTTGATGGGTTTGAATCTAAGAAGTATCAACGGCACAATGGGTTAATACCGATAGATAAGTGCGGGAGAACTCCCGATTGAAGGACGAAGGAGACACGAAATTGTAACCCGTTTCAAGTGCCTGGACCCCACCCCGTTGTCTCAGTTTACCCCAAAGCAAGGCGCAGCAAGTACTTCTGTTCCACAAGAGGTGGTACCAAGTGCGTTCATTCATCACGGATCTTCCAGATTGCACAGCGCGTGGCAATCCCTCTACATGCGTCAGGCTGCGTTGTTGATTGTTTCACTCCCGATTGGAGCGAGCCGCGACTCTATCGAATGCCAGATGACGACAAGCGAGAAAATCAGACCCAGTTGGATGACCATGTCTCCACATGACCTGTTCTCGTTCGAATCGACAAAATTCCGATCAGCCAGGCGATTGCTAGCGATGGCTACACAAATGAATTTGTTCATTACTAGATCAAAATGAAATGAAGTAGCCTTCAGCCCCGAACAACCGAATCGAACATGCATGAGGAAAAAATGCTTGTACGTATCGATCAAACGCAGAGAGCAAGTCCTGTGTATGTAGAACCAAGCACGCACGCATCAACCTCCACCACGACAGCACCCATGCACATCTGTGACAGGGAAGTCTGGGGGTTCACCCGTCAAATGATGGACTTTATGTACAAGAGTGACATTTCAACAACCAGGCATCACCCCTTGTCGCAAGCATCATCATTTCCAGCCAACCCGGCATACAGGTCGATCGTGGAAGGTGCGATGCAGCGTCCAGGTAGGCGACATGCATACGGTAAACGCGCGTTAGTCTCTACGTTACGATCGGCACTCATTCCAAATTGAAATGAGATACAACGATGAGCGCACGCAAGAACAATTTTTGAATAAACAGGCTGCAGGCCGCGTTTCATGAGAACTGACTCTGCCACTAAAGCCGATCGTCTCGACTGAAGCCGCCCGAAACGGCAAATTGTCAATGGATTGTCAAGACCCCAAACCACAGACATAACCTCCTTGCTACGTATGTTTATCTGGAATCAAAGACAGGACCCCCCTCGACGTTCAGAACTTGATGTTCAAGACAGATGGTACCGAGAGCATCAAACCATATAATTGACAACATAGCCAAAAGAAATTTTCAACCGAAACAGTGCGTTTGGAAAAAGTCGTTCGAAAACACGAAGAAGTTCCACCGATGGGCAAGGCCATTCTCCATTTTGATGGCCAGGGCGATTATACACACCACGTGGAGGATATCGGTGGTCGCACAAACCGCAGCAGATGTCCGACTTCGCCCACGGCAGTAGCTGCATACCGGCGGTGGTTGCTGTGTGCGTCTCCTACATCGTACCAGATCCCGTCCTTCTTCCCCTTCCCATCCTTCCCTACGGGATTTACTGCACACATCGAAAGTGTACCTACCTCAACAAACAGGCAACGGCAGGCGCGGCGTGGTTGTCAAAGAAACGCCAAGGTTTCGCGAAAGATGCCAACCTCGTCGGGACACTGTACGAGCCATTCCACAGCACAACGCAAGCTCTCGCAGACCTGGACCTTTCCTCCACCGTTGGGGCTACTGCTGTCCACCGCTGGTGTTTCCAGAGTGAAGGCGTGGCCTGATCGGCCTTCAATCGCCTCAGACGGCGCCGTGCCCCTCGGGGAAGCACCTGCCAAATCGATGTCTCCATGTACGGAAAGCTCGCAACCTCCGTCGTTGGCGTCCTCTTTCGTCTCGCTGTCGTGCGGGGTTGCGGTTTGATCGCCGAATTCTGATTCTACGAACGATGGCGGCCGTGAGGATGACCCCGCGGCAAGGGGATCGTGTGCGATTCGGTGGCGCATGAGGACGAGCCAACCACGGCGTTCCCACGCACTGGCCCTCCTCAGCATCTCTAGAATACGGTCAGCAACTGAGGTCTCGTTGGAGTTTAAAGTAGACGGCCGTCGCCTCAATCCCCAGCACCTATTTAACTGTCGCCTGTTGAGAACTGCCATGGCGACCACGTCGAACGGCGAAAGACCGCCATCGCAAAGCAACGTCACGCGGGCGTTGTACTGCAGCAGTAGCTTGACGGCACCCTCACAGTTGTGCAGACACGCCACGTGCAACGCAGAGCGACCTCTCGAATCCAACTGGTGCACGCTCGCGCCAGCTGAAATTAGGCGCTGCAGTGCTCCACACGAGTGGTGGTGGGCCGCAGCGTGGAGCGGGAGGATGTCCACCCGCTCGTTTCCAAGATCGGCTCCGGCAGCCAGAAGAAGGTCCATCATTCCTTCCTTGTTCTTGGCAGCGGCCAAGCACAGCGGAGAATTCCCAAAGGGTCCTTTCGTTTGATCATTGTGGCCGACGTTGTTCACGTCGGCCCCGACAGCCAGTAGGTCGCGGACGATCCCCAGGGCCTCGTCACGGTCGCTTGCAACCGCCGTGGCCAAAGGGGGTCTGCCGCGTCTAGATTGGAACTCCAGGGGAGCGCCCGCTTTGATCAGGGCCGCCACCATGCTCCGGCCACCTAAAAATGCGGCAATAGAAAGAATGGGGAGACTAGAGTATCCTGCATCGTCCACTTCCTGCACCTGCGAGAGAACGCTGTCAACCGCAAGGAGAGTAGACATGACCTCAACGCTCCCTCCTCTCACGGCACCCTCCACGAGGTCACGGACAAACCCCGACGGGAGCGGGAGGGCTCCATCAATCTCCAGGAGCGTTGACAGCACCTCCGTGTTGTGTCCCACTATCACGACGCGACGCAAGAGATTGATTATGTTGTGCTGATCACTCCAGATCTCTTCCGGGCAGAGAGGAAACAGCCTCTGGAACGCGATCGCGCTGCGGCCGGACGCGGAAACCTCCAACAACAAAAAAATCCATTGTCCCCATAATTCCTCCGACGCCAGCCGAACGAAGAGATCAAAAACGTCCGCTCCGTGTTGCTCGAGCAGAGTGGCGTCGTCGTAAGGTTCGAGAACAGCGTTCAGTTCACCACCAGTTTCCATTATGAGCGGCTCAATGAACCTCAAAAGCATCCCTAACCCAGCTTCCCTGCTGTCCCAGAAATCACGCCCACGATTGTCGCCGTCAATGCGCGCGAGCTCCTTCCACAGGCCCCGCGGCTGCCCCTTTCGGACCACCATTTCTGGCGTCGGCTGTAGTTTTCCGGGGGGGAAAGATAAATGGTGGTCGCCATACACGAAAAACAAATAGATGATTTTGTTGCCGCAAGCGTCGTGCCGATTAAACCGATGCCATTGGCGATCGTGGGTGTCCACCCTCAATGCACGCACGGCAATATCCTGCTGCTGAGGACAACGATCGAGGTGTCCTACCGGGATTGGAAAAAGTGGGGGGTGGGCGTTGCATTGTTCACCAATTCAACACAAACCTACCTTAGGACAAACCGAGCAATTTCGGGGGGAAGGATTCTCGGGCTGCTGGTTGGAGCAAATGGGGGCTAAATGTAAGGCGGGGGGTAGGGATAAGTCGAAACGGGGCAAAAACAAACAACGAAGTGCAGCGTATCGTGATACTAATTCCATATTCTAGTGCAAGACTCCGCTTCGGGAGTTTCGCGACTTGCCCCCTGGGGGCGACGCAATAGGGCATGGCCCATATTTTCACGGTTATATCGTTGCATCTCAACGTTCGGTAGTGCCGTGGTTTCCTTACAAACTGCAGAACTCACGCCATGTGCAGGAAATTTGGTTGTTTTCCATGTGACCTTTCGCGTGTTCATGAGTGTGTGCTTTTTGGGATAGCCGCTTCATTGCGACAGATCCTACCGCCGTAGCCCGCTCTTCTTGATCGGTCTCTCTCTCTTAGGTTTTCGTCCGCACTGCTCATGATGTGTGTACACGTGTGTTGCGCAGTTTTAGACACTTCCTGCTTGGATATGCGAACCAAGTCTGTTATTCCTTGCGCGAAGGTCATCATGGTTCGGGATGGCTCCCCGCAAAAAAAAGCCGTCGCGGCAACTTGAGGCGTCGATTGAACACGCCACAGATGCCGGGCGGTCCTCGAGCGTGCGCGGCAAATATTTTCAGGGCATATTGGATGGAAACGGCAACCCGCCGGGAAGCAGGACATGATATGAGCCCGGTATGCCACAAGCAGAGGCGACCTCGCAAGGCTTTGAAGAGTCAAGATGAGTAGCGATGTGGAGGCGTATGTCAGGTGATCGAGTACCTCTGGCTCGTTGATGTGGTGGATAGCAGCAGATCTGTTCGAACTGAGCGTGAGGGCCAGCTTGCGCATTCTGTCGTTTTTTATGGGTTTCAGTTTCGCTTCATCAGGCGTTGTCGCCGCGGAACGCGTCCCCGCGAAATAGAGTCACTTTTCGGGATTTTGGGCGCCGAGCACACGCGCCACGGACGCCTGTAGAGCTTCGGGCATTCGCGATAATGCACCGGTGCGCCTTCCTGCTCGCCCTTGAGAGGGAAACGCGAGAATAGGTTCGCTTCCGCCATAGCAAGAAGTGCCGGAACACGTCCTGATATGCGGGGGGCACGCGTGGTCGGCGGGGGACACGATGGCGACGGCGTACAAGCGAGGCGACGCAGCTCCCTCTGTGCCTTGTTCGTTTGAGGGTCTTGATTTCCTATGTCAACCGCTCCACGGATGTTGCTCGTGCTACCACTAACTATCCTCAATGGCAACAGAACCACGCACGTCTAGTTTGACCATCCTGGGGCAAGCGCGGATTTTCTGCCTCAACATCAATTCTAGAAAACGCCACGCAGTTCCCCATTCGAAGGGATGTGGTGAACAATTATTCCCAGTAGTGCTTCTTGCCGGGATCCGAACTCCCAACCTCTCCGCTAGATGTGCATAGCTTTCGTGATTTCAAGCCATTTCGTCTCGATTCAAGTTCATATGGCTCGCCTAGCATCACACTCTCAAAGATCGCCAACCCGATTGTTTCATACGCACCACCAGTTTCGTACCATGCGTTTCGGTTGGCCAATGTGCAAGTTGCGCCCCCTGGCGAGAAGTTGACTTGTGTAACTACCAGGTCCGGGTTAGTCCCGTTTAGAGTTCCGATAACTCTTGTGTCTCGAAAGATCGCCGGCGTGCCTCGTCGTGGAGGAAACATAGACGTAGAGAATCAGCAGCGAGACAAAGAGGCCAGCCCATCCCAAAAGCACGCACAATGGCACGTGTGCACAAGGGTACACACAGCAGCACTTATACCGCACCTACTCCTATGGTGTGGGGCAGATGCTCATTCCAGAACCAATGAACTGCCTATCGCTGTATCCAGACGGAAAATACCACGGCGGGTGGAAAAGCACCCTTCAACATGTGATCAACCCGGTCCCGCGTGCGCGAGAGAGCAGAGACGGCGCACGCCGGGGCCGATGCGAACAAGCAAAACGTCCTGCCTCGGCGTGGTTGCTATGATTGCGGTGTGTGGTTTGTTAGTGCACTGCCGCCCTCAGCGGTCTGTGGTGTTGAGACTGTGGGGACTATGTTATCCCAGGAACAGCAGATGAAAAAGGACCATGTATTGTATATATTCGTCACGCAAGCCCCTCAGGCAAGCTGGTATTCGACACGCAAGCCCCTCAGGCAAGTGCCGGGAGCACACCGCCGTGTGCTCCCGGGGGCCCCGCACTTGGACCACAACCGCACACATACCCTCACATCCATACTTCCCATACGCGTATCCCCCACAGAGGATGCACAGATCGGACTCATATCCAAGTACCACAAACAGCCCCCCTACTTGTTACGATGTACGATCTTGCAACCCTGCACGCGCAATCAGCCAATACAGAAAAAACACCCCTTGAGAAAACTTATTCAACAAAACTGGCTACGCATCCAACACAAAGCGTCTCCATCAGTTTATTCACGAATCCAAAGCGTTCGTCTCTGGAAATAATCTCAAACCGTTGACACAAAAGAATCATCCTCAGAAAAGTACCCAACAATTATTTGTGCTACATCAGAAAGGCGTCGGAACGAAAACGGACATTTCTGGAAGAAAACAACTTCCAAAAGAGTTGGCACCAAATCCTCAAACAAAACAAAACTCAACTTGTTGACCAATCAAAACGAGAATTCGGAAAGCGCAATGGCCCCAACCATTAATCGTCAAAACATGTCAAACCTCCAATATAGTGTCCGAGGACCAAATCCTGAACAGCGCGCACCCGCTAATCGGTGTTGTCCAAGAAACGATAGAAAATACAAGCTAGCATCCACGCAGCCCCCCTGCTGTCAGCTCCCAAAATTCACCCCGAGCTAATATCTCGATGTCAACAGTCCCCCCTGCTTTGCCGTTAACCTAAAACACAAGTAGACAAGGCCGGAAAACGAACCAATTCGATTGCTGCTCACGCCCTCTAGAATCATGGTCATACATGACATCCCCCCCCATGATTTTCGATGCAAGAGCAGCAAAACATGCGATACAAACCAAAAACATGAAAACACGTTACACACATGGCATCAAGGTCCGGAAAAAGTTCGTACCGTATGAAAACTGTCTTTGCAGCTGGAACTCCAAAAGCTACCCTGCTCCCTGAGCGGCATGCCTGCACGCACGTCAAACAACGCGCTATCATCCCATTTCTTGCGCGCGGCCAAAAACACACCCCAGAAAGCGACCACTTAACTCAGGACCTAACATAAAAAAAAAAAACACCCTAAGTGCAAAACGCGACTGAACGTACTCCCTCCAAAGAAGACGGAAATAGTATGAAGCATTCAGCTACAAGGTAAAACGCGACTGAAAATATACCAAGAAACAAGGAAAAAAAAAAAAAAAAACACGTGCTGCTTCCTATTCCACAGGTTGTGGCAATGCTTATCTTGTCGCAGCGTACATTTATTATCATGAAACCAGGTACAGAAAAAAAAAAACTACGCACACGCCGCACACCCCGTGGCACACGTATTTTCTGCATCAACGTGCACGGTGCGCTTGCAAGGGAAAAACAGAACAAAAAAAATAATACGAAGCCAAATGGCGAAGCTAAAACGTCCATGCCTGCTCACAAAACCGAACAAAGTCGTAAACGTTTCACATGATTTCCCACTTGCCTGTAACAAGGAGAGGTCGTCGCTGTCACCGTGTCCTCCCCGTTCCCGGTCGATTCGAGGGCGCCACCGCTGCTGCCGCCGCTGCCATCGCCGCCGATGCCGTTCCCCCGCCGCCACGACCGTCATGAGTTCCAGCGCCAAAACGGCTGCCGGTAACGTCGCTGCTGCCGCCTCTACCACCGCCGCCGTTGTCGCCGCTGCCGCCGACGGGGCTCTGGCCAAAACCGCCGCTGCCGTCTTTTGTTGCCGTCGGAGCTCTGGCCGAAGCCACCACTCCCGTCGCTGCTCCTGCTGCCGCCGGTGTCGCCGCCGGAGCTCTGGCCGAAGCCACCACTCCCGTCGCGGCTGCCGCCATTGCCGCCGTTGCCGCTGCCACTCCCGTTCCTGCCCCTATCGAAGGGGTACGCCACCCCTGGTACCGCCCCCCGTCTCCTCGCGCCACGCGAAGATGTCTTACCGGGGTCGAAGGGGTGCGTCGGAGCTCCACTCCAGGTTTCATCTAACCCCTCACCCCCGTTCCCATCACCGCCGCTTTCCTCGCTGCTGCTGCTGCTGCTGCTGCTGCTGCTGCTGCTGCTGCAGCAGCTCACTTCCTCCTCAGTCTTCCCGGGATCAAAAGGGTGCGTCGGGGCTCCACTCCAGGTTCCATGCAACCCCTCGTCCCCGCCCCCATCGCCGCCACTGTCCTCGCCGCTGTTGCTACAGCTGCCGCTGCTGCTGCTGCTGTTGCTGCTGCTGCTGCTGCTGCTGCTGCTGCGGCCGCCGCTGCTCCGGTCATCCGTCTCTCCACCATACTTCTCCTCTCCATCCACACGCACCTCCAGCGTAGAAAATCCTCCAGGGTCAAAAGGGTAAGACGCGCCCCTCTCGAAACCGCAGATGCCGTCGTCTCCGCCGCTGCTGCAGGTCAGGGTGCCCGAGGCCATCGCGGCGACCGCGGACGACGCTGCTGCTGCCGCCGCTGCCGCCCCCCCCGCCGCCGACGCCGCCGCCGCCACCGCTGCTGCGTCTGTCAAGGTGCCCGGGGCCATCGCGGCGACCGGGGACGACACGAAGTCGGTGCTGCTAGTGCTGTGGGTAGACGCGGCACTATCACCAACCCACCAGTCGGTACGCCCAGACGCCGACAGCAAAGTGGGGACAGGGGCCGGCGGATACGCCACAGGGTGACGGTGTTGGCAGAAAATGTGAAGAGCATTACGATCGGGGGGGGGACCTACCGGCTCTACGGTGCCGTACGAACCGGCATGACCATCCCCCCCTACTCCATCAACGCATCCACCCTCACCGCCACTGACCGGTGTATCCACGCCGGAAGCATCCCCCCACGCGTGGCCCTCCTTCTGTTGCAGCTGCTGCTGCGGCTCCTGCTGCCCATCACCCACAGAAAACCGGACCCCACTACGGCTCCACCCACCGAGCCAAGCTGCTTTTCCGGCTGCTGCTGCTGGGGCACACCACCATAGCCGCTGCCGCCAGAACCCTGCCATGGCTGCACACCTCCGCTGGAACCATCCTGATGCACCACGGCAAGGTGCTGCTGCGGAAGAGGCGCCGACACGGGCCAATGGTGCGCTATCGACCCGTCTACACAACTTGCCGAATACCCCGGCTCCGCGCTGTTGAGATGGGAGTACTGGGGGAAAGGCTGCTGCGAGAAAGGCAGGTAAGGTGGGGGCATGACGGCGTTGAGGTAGGGTACCTGAGACGTGTGGGCCGCCACGTGTTGGCGCGGCGGCTGCTGCAGATTGTTGGATGTGTTTAATTTGCAGTTGCGCGCCGTGTGGCCGGATTCACCACAAATAGAACACCTACCATAAAATCGCGTAGGAGCCTGGCAGATGATGGCCGTGTGCCTGACATGACCGCAGCGACCACACATGGGCACGGCGCACATCGGTGATCCCGGGGGAATGGGGGACGCCTCCTGCGGCCACGCTGCGTTCCGCCCGGGGTCCCTGGGGCCACCCGGAACGAAGCCCATCGCCATCGCGGCATTGAACTGCTGGGGCTGCTGCTGCTGCTGGGGCTGCTGCTGCTGAAACGACTACTGCGGAAAATGCTGAGGGAATCTCCGTTGATACTGGTGCTGCGGCGCCTGCTGCTGAAACGACTGTTGGGGCTGCTGCTGCTGCGGGCGATAGCCCCCGTTGTACTCTCCCTGAGTTCCTCCTCCCCACCCCGGCTGCTGCTGCCCATCTCTACCCTGTTGTCTGCCTTGGGAAAACCCACTGGTCCTCCGCTGCGGCGCCGCCGGCGCCGCCGCCGTTACCGTTGGGCCGCGAATTTCCGCCGAAACGGAGAGCGTGCGGGTCGCCAGGCGCGGCCGTCCGCTGCGCACGATCACCGAGATTTTTCTCAACGTGGTGGCTACGCACAAGAATCTCCAAGCTTCTGCGTGTGAGCGTGTGATCATGCATGAGCACGGTCTTGACCTGTTCGTAGTCTGCCGAGAGGCTTCTTTTTAGAGTCGCAAGGACCTCACTTTCCGGGATTTCATAACCGTTGACAGCGCGAAGCGTATTCAGCACTCTGTTAAACCTCAGAAAGTAGTCCTGCGGGTCCTCTCCGAGCTGCATCTTCATGTTGGCGAGAGACAACTTCAGGGCCTCCTTCTCAGAGCTACTCATCGGAAGACAAAACTCCTGGGCAGCCTCCCCTGCCCCCGACACATTCCCTACAGCAAGAATTGTCGATTGGAATTTCGCCCCCTTCGTGGCTCGCCTCAGATAATCGAACGCACGCTCATGATCACGCACACGCTTCTCACTGTGAACTCTGATGTTCTCGCTCCTGGAGGTGTGGATGAGCCAGATGCGTTGATCAGGACTCGCCGGCGGGGTGAGTGTGTGCCCAAGATCTTCGCCGGCGAGGAAGACCTCGAATATCTTCTTGAAGAGCGGGAAGTTGCCGTCGTACACTGGTGGCTTGCGGTCCCTGTACTGCTGTTGCACTGGACCATCTCGAAAAGAAGTAGCCGCTCCCCCGGCTCCAAAGGTGTCCGCCCCCCCGGCTGCTCCACCCCTATAATACCCCGACGCATACCCAGCGCCATCCAGCCTATCTCTAGTAGCGTCCCCCGCTGAAATCCGCTCCTCTGCCTCCTCATTTCTCCTCCGTAACTCCGCATTCTCGGCTGCCGCTTTCTTCATTCCTTCTTCTAACTCTCTTTCTCTTTCCGTCATCGCTGTACCAACACCTGGCCTAGCTAGGCTCCACGATATCGTGTTAGTGCACTGCCGCCCTCAGCGGTCTGTGGTGTTGAGACTGGGGACTATGTTATCCCAGGAACAGCAGATGAAAAAGGACCATGTATTGTATATATTCGTCACGCAAGCCCCTCAGGCAAGCTGGTATTCGACACGCAAGCCCCTCAGGCAAGTGCCGGGAGCACACCGCCGTGTGCTCCCGGGGGCCCCGCACTTGAACCACAACCGCACACATACCCTCATACCCATACTTCCCATACGCGTATCCCCCACAGAGGATGCACAGATCCGACTCATATCCAAGTACCACAAATATGGTTCCCAGTATTGGGAGTGAAATGAGGTGTGAAACAAGGTTGTTCGTCTGCTGTGTGAAATTTTTCATTCTGAGAAAGGGGTTTCGCTACTACAGTTCCTTAGCAGTTCCGATAAACCCTCTCTCATTTTATTTAGAACATCAGGCCATTTGTTTTAGGGTCTTTGGTCTTAAATTTGGCAGCCCAATCCGGTCCAACACTTGCTGAAAATGGACAGGATGGGCTGTCCAAAACGGGTCGTCTTTATTTCCCGGTCTTCTTTTGCAAAAGACTAAAGGCACCTTCTTTTGTAAAGACCAAAGGCACCGTAAGAAAGGGTTATTTGGCCAGTTGTCTTTCTTTTTGTGAACAAACAAAAAAGACAGCCAAAAATAGAAGTGTTTAATAGCCTCAGAATTGCATAATTTTCATGACTTTTACACTTTTGTGCAATGTGTAGTGGATGGTGGGCGATTTGTTGACTGAGCCAGTACACATATCGCAACTATCTGGCGCGTGTGTGAGGCGGTTTCCCTTCAACATTTTCGAATCTACTGTAGCGCTGCTAAGGTATGTGCTCGCCGTAACTATGTCGAGTGATAAAGCAGAGAAGATCCTTTGTGCCAACGGGTACTTCTTGCACAGGTGCATCCTCTGTGCGGATGGGTGCTCACAGAGAGAGGCCCGCTTACTGCTTTACACTACAAGCATACAGAATCTTTCTCTCTGCGTATGTACCTCGTACAGACTAGTCTGCCGCGTTCCCCATCCATGTGAGCCCAACACATGTACATATTTATCCTCACTGATGTATCATCCTTGCCGCCGTGAAGTCGTTTGTGTACACACATGCATGTACGATCTTGGAGCACAGATAGCCATTTGCGTGAAGCGAAATACGAAGTATTTACTGTAGTTACGTCAACCCGGTCTCGAAAAATTTAGATCGTGAAATAAGATACATACATGCTGTAGTTCCGCGCGATAGATGTCGGATTTCTGCATGTGAGATGCCTCGAACTAGCACTTTCTAGGCAGTTCAATGCCGGATGTGCCCCACCACCTAAATATTCGTACAATGTAGGGTTTCGAGGGCCCGCGGATCACGCAACCACGGGCATAATCCACAGCCCGAGCAGCTCTTCACTCCGGAACGTTCCGAGGAAATTTCCGCACGATTTCCGCACGTGCATATGATATGTGCACTAGCAGTATACCTTCCCCTAGCAGGGACCACATAACGGGAGCTCACGCTAAGTCGGGGTTCCACCCTCTGGACTTCATCATTATCCAGTGCCTTAAAGCGTCTGGAACTAGCTCCGACCCTAGCATTCAACAAACATGTGCCGCTTACCTTCATCGTGTGCGGCTCATTTGATGGACCGTCCCGCGTGCTCATCGTTTGAAGTTGGACGGCCGACGTCGTGGCGCAGCCGTCCACTAGAACTTGGAACGCCGAGCAAAGGCAACACGGGTTCCACAAGGAGGGAGTGTTGTTGGGTGTGCGCGTGGGTGCGTGTTGGCAACACACACGGCAGAACGAGAAGGCAACCGCCCCGCGATCCCCTCTATTCGCCGTAACCCCTGGTGCCACATTCATATTTCGCCGCATTTCTTACTAATATTATTTTGTACTGCTGTAACGAGTGTAGTAGCAGATACGCATATGCATACAGAGGACGTGTCCAGTTATACGTGTCTTCACGTTGTTATAAGGTAACCCCGCCCCTTCCTTGAACAACCTCGCCATTACGTAGCCGTCGACAAACTCAATCGCGCCCACACCTCAGAGCGGACCCGTGTGAAGCCCGTGCCATTGATAGATCTGAAAACGAGAATTTTGGCGGCCTTCGTTGGACCTGCTGTCCAACCGCACACAGCAGCAGCATCGGGAGCAGGAGCAGGAGCAGTACGGCTGATCCTTGTCGGACGAGTCCAAGGGAGAAAATTAGACTTGTCGTGATCTGGTATCATTGATATGCACTACGTAGAGAGAGAGAGAAAAGGTGCCCGCAGTTTTCTGAAAGGAACCGCAGTTTTCTACCAAACGTGTTGCGCGTATGGTCTATGGGTGTATGTGATTCCATCCTGCGTCGACTACGCTGCAGTTTTTGTGCAGGTTGTGCACCGATACGCTGTATCTTGGTTCGACACCAGACGTAAGGAAGACAATGAGAATGTACGGGGCGACAGTGGACAGCCTCCGTTGCTCTTCGTCTGACGCAATAATGTGCGCTGAAACTGTGAACTTAGCATATGGTAAAATGCATGCGTAGATACAAGCAGGGGCTGGAGGTATATGATACATACATGTACCAGGCTGCGCCCTCCTCACCGCCACCCAAGCCACCTTCACGAAGGACGATCGATTGACAACGGTCATTCCCCCCGCTTTGAACAAATGGGCGATATTGCACGTGTCTGTTTTAGAGGGCATATTCACAACCGTTCACATCCTTTGCCAATGCCATGGAATTCCTTATAGGATGCTTTTGGACACCCCCTTCTCCTTTGTCGCTGTGACTCCCTCGACTTCCCCGGTTAGCCGTGTTGGTTGTTGATGTGCTGAGCAGTTTGTTGCTACGGGAAAACCTCGTCCTCTCGATTACAAAAACAGGCTACGGAGGGCACCATCGGAATATCAGGCCCTGCCTTACACACCAAGTTTGGCCTTCACGTCCGTGGTTTCGACCACATTCTCTGGGAACGGGAGCGTAAAAACATCGTGCTCATTTCCCAATTGTTTCTTATGAGAAACCAGTCAATATTCCGAGTTGAAGAGGTCATCTTCTTGGATCTGGTGAAAACATTTTGCAGAAGCCAGTCCTTTCGACCGTCTATGGGGCATTGGCCTTCAAGTCGATGATCCCGGCGCTTGTGCTCCGCTTGTTGGCGCGGCCTAAGGTTGTTGGGCAAGATCCTTCGAATAGTACGCCATACTTCATGCGACAACGCCCGTCTCCCGAGCGCAGCTCTCGATTGCCGCCTTCCAGCGAGTACGTTTCATCGTCTTATCTTGTCTTCGTGGTGCGGTGTACGAGTTTTCATAATCTTTCCACGCATCAGCGTCTTCGGACAACTTCGCGCCCTCTATCGACCGAACGATTGGTGCCATTCTTGCTAGACCACTCCAAACGTTCCGTCGGACCATGTCACCGCCGTTCGGGCGGTGTCGTTTGGGTGCACCTCCTCCCCCTTCGCTCTCAGAGGAAGAATCGGATTTAGTTGGTGGTGTTATTACCATCGATGACGATTCATTTACCACCGAACTATTCACTCGTAGTGATTCTTCCTCTGTCCAGCTTGGAATTGTGGCGCTGCCGGAACGAGTTCCCGGCAGTCTTTCAATAGTGCTCGCACGTGGGAATCCATGAAAGGTGTTTGGGCTGTTTCTTCGTTGCCTGAAGGATAAAGCAGGGGACAGGACACTTTTGGTCCCTGTCGAGAAACTCGATCCTGCCCGCGCTGTTTCAGTCTGCCCCAATGTAAATGTCACCTCAAGCACTTGTGTTCCACAACAATTACTACCAACAAGTTCATCACGTGTTCCAGAATGCACAAGCGTGGGGCAATCCCTTTACTCGAGTCAGCTCGTGTTGTTTTCACTACCGATTGTAGCAGGTCCTTTCGGCAGAGAATTCCAGATGACGACATCAGAGAATTGTCAGAACCAGTTGCATTGCCAAATCTACACATGATATCCTCTTGTTCGAACTGGAGCGATGGCTGCGCAAGTGAATTCATTCATTCAAGGGGCTGAACTCGATAACACGGCAGGGAGGTACCAATCTCCAACGCTGTTTACACAGACGTTCCACTCTGGCAGCGGCCACGGATATGGAGCGGTATGTACGATCACCGCACAGACTGTGATGCTCAGTAGAGGCAGAATCTCTAGATGAGATGGGGAAAGAAGTGAAGAGAGAAAGGTGTGCGGGGGCGCGCCCTCGCATCCCTCTTGGGTAGAAGTCACGGTCAACGATCCGAGGAAGCCTCGTGGAAGACGTCTTAAGGTTCCTCGGAACAACGTACGCTTCCTCGTGGCTCGGAGCGTTGGCGACATCGACATCGCTCCGAGAGACAGTCTTCCAAGGAGAACGTGGGGAAAGTTCCCAAAGGTTGTAGGATTTGTGGTGAAACACGACTATGTAGGAGGGTTGGGTTCGTAGGGTTGTGGCCCATACACATTAATGGATATAAATCAAACGAGTGGCCTCCAGCCCCGAAGGCACGAACCAAACACGGAATACAAACAACCATTGGTCATCAATCGAATGAAGAGAAGAAGCAGTCCCGTGTAGAATCAAGCACGCGCGCAACGACCTCCCCCACGACAACATGCACGGACCCCTGTGACAGGAAATCCTAGGCATTTTGTCCGTCAGGTCATCGACCATATGTACAAGCGGTAAACCGCTTCAAGTCGTGGAAAATATGTACAAGCGCTCTCATTTGGCTACTAGGCGTCACCCCTTATGCAGGTATTCGGAAACCAATAGTGGGATTGGGTAGAACCGTGACCAGCATCCAACCAGGCAGCAAACATAAGGTACATGGCCGGTGTTCCCACGTTCAATGTTACCGCGTCCGTGCCCGATCGCCGACGTCCACAGGCACCGTCGGAAAATGAAACGAGATGCAACGATGCGCGCACAACACTTACCACGACCCTTTTTCAAAACCAGCCTACAGGCTAAGTCTCACGAGAACTGAGCCCCTCCCAAAACCGAATCTTCTCGGCTGACGCCGCCTGAACAATATAATACCAATAGAATGTCACGGCCCAAACAGGGCATCACCTTCTTGCTACGTGTTCTACGTGTTTGTCTCGAATCAACCGACAAGGCCGTCCTCCACGCTCAGACAATATTCAAGACAGACGGTACCGAGAGTTTCAAACGACTCGACAACAAAACCAAGGGTTTCATAAAGGAAGTACCTTTGGAAGTAGTCACGCGATAAAGATCCACAGACGGAGAGCTTAAGTTACCAGTCTGACCATTAGGGCGATTATCCACGCCAGGTGGAGGATCGCAAACCGGACGAGATGTCCTACTATGCTCACGGTAGAAGCTTCATACCGGCGTGGTTGCAGTGTGCGCACTGCTACTTTCTGAAGTACATAGTGTTGGATCTCCCGTCCCTTCTTCTCATTCTCATCCTTCCCTAGGGGAGTTGCGGCACACATCGAAAGTGTGCCCACCTCCAACACGCAGGTAGAGGCAAGCAGCTTGCACTCGGCCAGGTTGTCATAGAAATGCCAAAGTTTCGCGGAAGACGCCAACCTCGTCGGGACACTGTACGAGCCATTCTACTGTACCCCGCAGAACATCGCATACCTGGACGGCAACCGCGGCGTCTCCATCCACTGGTCCTCCTCAATAGGTCGTGAATGTGGTCAGCAACATAGGTCTCGTCGGCGTTTGATGTGGACGGACTACGTCCACTAGGGGAATACCCTTGGGGATAAAATCCGTAGTTTTCTCGCCTGTTGAGAACCGCGATGGCAACCACATCGAACGGTGATAGACCTTTGTCGCAAAGCAAGGTCATGCAAGTGTTGTACCGCAGTAGTAACTTGACGGCACCCTCACATTTGTGCAGACACGCCATGTGCAGCGCGGAACGGCCTCCAGAATTCAACTGGTGCACGCTTGCGCCAGCCGATATCAGACGTTGTATTGCTCCGCAGCAGTCGCATTGCGCCGCAGCATGGAGTGGGGAGGTGGCCGCCCGCTCCTTTCCAAGATCAGCTCCGGCAGCCGGAAGAAGGTCCATCATGTCTTCCTTGTTCCTAGTAGCGGCAATAGAGGGGTATTCCCGTAGTCTCTCACCATGTATGGCAAGACACCGTACCCGGCATTGCTTTTGTTCACGTCGGCCCCGGCATCCAAAAGGTCACGGGCGATCCCCAAGGCCCCGTCACTTGCAACCGCAGTGGCCAAAGGTGGGTTGCCGAGCCTAGGACGGCACTCCAGGGGCACACCCACTTTGATCAGAGTCCCCACCATGCTCCGGTCGCCCCTCCTGATGGTCCAAGGCCAAATCGCACGGCCACCGTGCACCCCACGCACCTGCGAGAGGAGGCTGTCAACCGCAAGGAGAGCAGACATGACCGCAAGGCTCCCTCCTCGCACTGCGCCCTCCAGGAGGTCGAGGCCTGTCCCCGACGGCAGCGGAAGGACCCCATCAATCGCTAGGAGCGTTGACAGCACTTCCGTGTTGTGTCCCACTGCAGTGACGCGACGCAAGAGATGAATGATGTTTTGCTGATGACTACAGAATCCTTCCGGGCAGAGGGAAACAGCCTGTGGAACACGACCGCCCTGCGGCCGGACGCGGAAATCTCCAACATATGAAACCACAACTTGTTCCAACGCGCCTCCGAGGCCAGCCGAATGAAGAGATCAAGAATGTCCTCTCCGTGGAGTTCGATCAGGGCGGCGTCGTTATACGGTTGGAGAACAGCGTTCAGGTCAGCGTCAACGGACGCAATGAACGGACGAATGCACCGACGCAGCATGACTGGTTGCGAGTGGAGTTCATTACTCTCGCTGTGCCGGAAGTCACGCCTATGATTGTCGGCAGCATGATCTCCTTCCACAGGCCTCGTACTTGCCCCCTGTGGGCCACCGCGTCAGGCGTCGGCGGCGGAGGGGGATTAACCTGTCCAGGGGTAACACTAAAGTTGGTCGTCATACGCGAAGAACAAGTGGATGGTTTGGTGCTGCAATCGTCATATGCATACAATGCAACCGATGTCATTGCGAACGTAGAGAGAGAGAGAAAAGGTGCCCGCAGTTTTCTGATTGGTCAATTTTTTTGACAGGAAATTTCCTTTGGTCGAAAATTCCATGGTCGACCGATGACGTCAGCCACGGTTGTGACGTCACTTCTCGTGAAATCTCGAAAAATTCAAATTCGCCGTGGGTGACTGATGATTGATGAACTGATGAGCCCACCTACAACAACAACATCATCCACGCATCGCCGACCTCACGGATGCTTTCATTCGTGCCCTGCGGGACTATCGAAGGAACCAAACCCCATCAAGCATCGATCGTGCCGGATGAGCGAGTTGTCGCGTGAATCGATCCAGGCTTTACCGACCACATCCACATGACGGACGGGTGGACGGATTTTTCAGAAAATTGCACACACATACGCAGGAGAGAGAGGCAAATCTTGATGCGAAACAATCGTCACAGGAAAACACAGCAGTCACACCCGCTCATTACCCCACCTCTCTCTATATTGCACCCCGGTCGAGGACTCCACTTTGGTTGTCATTGAACAGCAAGTAATAACTGCTGTTAAGAGGGATAGGTATACAGATCATCACCGCCTGATGTGTCACCCCTGTTACTCTCCTTGTTTTCGTCCTGCTCGAGAGAGGCTCACTTTCAATATATACGTAATCTCTACTACTGCTGTGTCTAGACTAAAGACTATCCTTCCAACTTCTTCATAAGTGATTCTTAACATGACTGCTAGACTATAACCGTATCCGCGGAACCTTCTTCATGTGACTGAGGCGAAGGTGGCCGTCACTGATAAAAATCCGGTGGATTCGCCTACGCCTTGTAGTCGTCTTCGGTATTGCATGCGACCTCCGAAACACGTTTGAATTTTTGAATATACATTGGTGGGTACCCCGTCGACTCCTGTCCTCTGTGCCCCCACCTCCCAAAACGCGCAACCG
Organism: Ectocarpus siliculosus; assembly: GCA_000310025.1. Lineage (NCBI taxonomy): Eukaryota > Phaeophyceae > Ectocarpales > Ectocarpaceae > Ectocarpus > Ectocarpus siliculosus. The sequence goes on along the minus strand of FN649728.1, from coordinate 832,864 downwards.
CAGATAACAACCATCACTACGACCCACCAACGAACAAGAGTACAGGTGAGCAGGGCAGTGTGGCTTTCCGCCTCCCTGCATTCCGCGCATGAGGGAGAGGTTCACTTGGACGACACACACACAGACAGTGAGAGATAGAGAGACAGAGCGAGCGAGAGAGTTTAAGAGTTTCTTTCGCTACAAAGCAGATTCATCGCGGAGGGATCTGTGTATGTGTGATGCAACAGCAGTGGCGAGGCCGCACACCCGCGTGTCCAGCCCAAACGAGCTGTTGTCCTGATGGTTCATCTGGTACTCTTCTCGAGGGTTGTCACATCAGCACGTTCCCCTGCTCATAGGCTGCACTCGCAGCAGCGATCATCAACACAAGTTGAATTTCAAACAGTGCATGCATGTCGGTCGGAGATGTTTCTGCCCTTCAATGACGCTTCCCGTGGTCATTGGATCTCGTGTGCCATAGTACCCAGGCAAAAAGCCCACCCAGCAGTGCTCTGAGAGTTCAGGGGGATACTATGACCTCGGTTTGCTCCTTTACAAATCAAAAGGCCGGGTGTGTGTCGTCCTCCAGCCTGCACATCTACGCGTATTTTCGCAGCGTAGTAGATTCGGCTGTTTCTTGTCACACATCCCGAAGAGCGCACCACCAAGTGTGTGCTCGACAAGGGCGTTGGCAACCGTTTGCTGCCCCGCTCAAGTTTTGCCCTCGGTATTCATAGCTGCAGAAGCTTCCGCTCGGACCCCTCGGCGAACAGGTGATTTCGTAGTACCGTCCCGTTCTCCCCTCGCTCGGTCTGTCTCTTTCTCCGTCATCTGTCTGCCCTCTCTGTCTCCCTCTTCGTTTCTCTCCCCGCACACCAAAGATATTCAAGCCATACTGTACAACTTTTCCCCCGTAGCTTGAAGTCGAACTTACGCTTTCACTGCATCAGCACAGTCCCGGTACCACAATGGTTGGAACAGGGCTTGGAACGTATCACCACGAGAAAATGACAATGTAGTCTACACTTAATCGCCAAACTTGTTGCGTGAACAACATTCATTTACACTGGTTCAACCCAGACTGTCCTGTAGCGATGAGGGGCGGTTTCGAATATAAAATCACTTCAACTGTTGACCAAGTGCTGTATGTAGTCAAACACATTGGGGGGCGCCGAGCCCATTCACTGGGCTCCACGAGCCCATTCACTAGACTCCACTCACATCAAGCGAAACTGGATGGACAACAACGCCCGTCGACGAAACTGAACGCTGTTTGCTTCCGCGCATCCGACTGCCTGCTTCCAAACACCAGGACCGCGATGGCACATCCCGAGACTACGCCAACGAAGCGGGGGACAGACGACAACTGGAACACGCCACCAAGCGAAGATGTAAGAGTGGCGAATGGTATACAGACGCATAACCCCTATGCCGATTGTGGTGCTCACATCGTGTCATCAAAAATCCCCGAAATCTTCACTGTACTCAACAGACATACACAGTCCGCTTACGACACTCACGGCATCACCCGTGTGCACCTTGCTATCTTGCATCCAATAGGCCTTCGAATCACCAAGGGAGCCGAGAAAGGCATCCACTCGACGCCCTCCACTTTCCCCCGCCGCCTCGCCCAACACGGGCAGAAAGCCGGCCGGAGCACGGGTGAGAGTGATCAACGCTGCTGTCCACCGTCATACATAGCTGTATTTAGTTCCCTCGATCCGTGGTGAAAGAGTTATTGCTTCCATTAGTCTAGGCGTTTGATTCGGTATTTCTTGGGGATTTCCAGTACATGTGCACTCTTCTCTGTATGATTGCGTAGACAGAAGCCCTCCCTGGCCTGCTTCATTCACGCCATTTCACTTACCAACATGGAGTGCGCCGACGCTCTTTCTGTGTCACCCCAACTTCGCCTTCCGTCATGGGCTACAAACATGTTTTCGAAATGGTGACCGAACCCTCGAAAACAGAATAGGACCGTTCTCGTGCAAGCAGAAAATAAGTGGGCTGTTGTTGTGCGCGTCATTTTTAGGCTGATTCTAGGCGAACAGAGTGACAATAATGACGAATGAGCCTGCGACATTGGGGATTTGTGAAGTATGTGGTTACCGTCGACTGACCGGGGTGGTGGGGGGTGCCGAAAGGGATATCGTAAGCAGACGAATTAGCACGCATGTTCCCGCTCAAACCATCCAACACGCCTCACAAGGGATTTCCGTTTTTGATCGCTGTCGCCTCCACCCCTCACACTCTCCTTTCTCTCTTCGTCGTGTATCTGACGCCAAAAGAATGAACGCCGTTCTTTCTGTGACTCGAAAAGGAAAGGTATGCGATTGAACTTACTTGTTCCAAGCGCAAGCAAGCCCACCCTGGTTTCACTCCATTCCGTTCCAACCCGAGCTAACGATGCCCACCGCTTACAGCATCAAGTTTCCAGAGAAGGAAAGTATACGTTGTCTTACATGGTCGATAATCCTGCGTACACGCCAGTGAGGCCGCGTGTCACCCACCTGCTTGTGTTCCCTTCTTCCTCCCCCTCTGTTCCATGCTTCAGATTCTAGGCTGTCGATACCAAGATTGCCGTGCGTCAACTTAGTTGCTCCAGGGGAGTTCGAAATTCGGAGATGGTTTTGTCATGTATCATGCTCCGTATTTTCTGCCTTTCACGATGAAGACGCCAACGAGAAATATACCACGTTTTATTCATCGTTGAAAGAGCGGGGGTAAATCGCTAGGATCAACCCTGAAGATAAAGAGACACACGTAAGTGATGCCCACAGGCCGCTTTCTCGCGCCCTGCTGCTGACGGTGATGTGCGTGCCTTTCATAATTTCACGTGGCCACCAGTCGCGAAAACGTGCTCGCGCCGACGAGAGCGATGATCTGGACCTCTTCCGGGACTTGCCGTTTGCCGAGGTGGCGGAGGTTGACGACCTAGAAGAGGAGGAACCCTTGATCGTGAGTACTGTACAGCGAAGAGGATGGTCCAGCCCCCCCGCGATGTCGGTGATGGTTGCTTTCAATCGACAGCTTTACCAGATTGTGTGGCATATGCATTCGACCAGCAAGACACCAGCAAGATATTGCTTCGTTTCGAAACACATTACCGCCTTCCGTCCCTTCATTCCCCGACGTTCCGCAGTGGGAACAGACGGCATTCTCCACTACTGGTACGTCGTTCGTGGCGGACATCCCCACCAGGCCCGGGAACGTCGCGGTGCGGGCCGTTTCCGTGAAGGGGAAGGGGGACGTGGTGATGGTCGTCCCGGCGTCCCACTACCGCAAGGCCGTCGAAATATTCCGCAGGCGCCTCGACTATGGCCTGCCGCCGGCGACAGACGGCAACGAAGATGAGCCCCACCCTGGTGTCATCCCCAGCAAGGACGCCCCCTCGTTCCAGCGCGCTAGTCGAAACGACGCCATCAGGGCTACCCTCCGGACGAAGCAGCCGTACGGCGACGAGCTGCACAAGTTCCTCGCGCTTGGCAGCCTCTTTCACTGGGAGACGCCAGCAGAGCAGACCAAGATGGAGGCCGCGTTTCCCGAGGCTCAATCCCCCGAACACGCTGGGCTGTTCAAAAACGCGAACAACATTGCGGTGCCGAGGCTTGTAGTTAGGGTAGTTCACGACTCGGGAGCAGGGAAGGATGTTGACCGTAGCGGGCGTGTACAGGCTGACGACAAGGTACTGATAACTTTCGACGGAGGAGTGATCGGTGGGGCACAAAGGGGGGCGAGACGTACGGTCGTCCTCGGTTCGGAAGAAGACCAGAGACTGAACACCCCCGAAGTTGCCGCGACAACCGTCACCGACTCCACGATGATCATCCCCCTGTACGACGCGTTCGTGCTCTCGGCCCGCAGGTCAGGGTCTCCTTGGGCATTTTCGCTTTGCAAAGCGCGTGCGCTTGTCCTCGGGTGTCTTCTTTGGGTTTGGTTTTGCTCCCACTTGCTTAGAGTGTGTGTGCAATAGCAACAGCTTGCACTCTTCGCCAATACTCTTTTTTCCTTTTCCGTCGGTGCCTCAGCGACACGTTGTACCAGACAGGACCCTGGCTCAACAAGAACGTGGTTGGACTGGCGAAGGTACGAGGCCAACACGGGCTGTCGCTCGTCAAGACGAAGGAGGGGTCCACGCGTGGCGGGGAGCCCTGGGTGTACCTGGTCACTGTCATCGGCAACTGGGAATATTGCTGGAGCGGCCCGTTCTTCGTGGCGATGGTGACGCGATGGGGTTGCTTCTCTGGCTACAAGAACCTTGGGAAGCACGACAAGACAACCCGCGGCATGGAGGTCGGCCGATCAGGGGACTTCTCGACCCCGGCAACCAAGGGTGAGACAGTGTTGCTCCTGTTGTTGCTGTTGTTGCTGCTGCTGTTGTTGTCACTGCTGCCGGTGTTCTAAGCGAGAGAGAAAAGGCGTCACTATGACACCCTCAACCAAGGGTGAGATAGTGTTGTTGTTGTTATTGTTGTTGTTGTTGTTGTTGATGATGATGAAATGTTTCCCCGCGCATGCTCATAATTTTTGTGTCTACAGTACGTAGTGTCCCACAGCGTCCCCGCTCTCTTGGTCCACTCTGTGGGTTCTAGGTGTGAGAGGTGTAGCAGTGTGGGTGCGTTTAGTTCAGAAGCGAGAATACCACACGTCGTCCCACTCAATTTCGGGCTGTCTCAGCATCTTCCTCGTTACTACATAAATGTTTTGCCTTTCGCCCATGCTGCGTCGTTCGCCCTGTGCAACCGAACTATGCAGCGATTGCCACGTTGAGGGAGGAGACAGTGAAGCACGCCGCCCACCAGCGGACGATCGACAGCGGGCGTACACCACTCCGGGGTAACGTCAACTACACCGCCAAGGAGCGAGGGGCGGAAAAGAGCACCAACGAACGCAAGGGGGAAGGCGGTGAGGGTTGTGTATGAATGCAACCTGTTGTTGTTGTTGATGATGATGATGATGATTCCGCACCTTGTAGCATCTGCTTTCCCTGCTAGCCCCTGATAAACGTTTCTTTTTGCATGTAATGATGTTATAGTTGCTGTTGCGTGAGTTGACAAAGGCTAGCGTTTATTTTCCCCACGATCTACTCTTCCTGTGTCGCGTGTACTTGATACTAACATTTACAGCTTTACTGGTGTGTCCCGCACCCGTTTTACTCTCTGCATCCCCGCTCCCTTGTGCATTTGATGTGTTGATACGGTTGCGTGCGTTTGACCCCGTTGGATGAGATGCTGTCGTTGGTGGGTACCCCTATTGTTGTCGTTGGTGGTGGTATGCCCTCACCTCTTGTACTCGTTCAACCGTTTTCCCGACATCAACCCATCGTTGTCTCGACTTGGTGGTGGACGCATAGGCAAGACCGGAGGCGTCATTCCTTGATCGTTGTTGTTGTTGCTGCTGCTGCTGCTGTTTTTGTCATTGCGTCGAACGCGCCCACTCAGCTGCTACGAAGGAGTGCGTCCGAAAGCTCGTGTGCGTTTGAAAATTCCACAGATGCATTGTCACGAAAAAGAAAAACACCACCTCCTTTTGCGTGCATTGGGGCAGCACTTCGCGTCCAGGTCGATCGCTCGTGTTTCTTTGATGTGTAGTCACTTTTTTCGTGAGTCTACGTTTTCCCGACATCATCAACCCATCGCTCTCTCGACTTGGAGGTACGTCATTCCCTGATCGTTGTTGTTGTTGCCTTATCGTCGAGCCTCCCTTATTCGTGTGCCCCGCACCCGACGCAACCAAGGCATCCCCGCTCCCTCATGAGCGGAATGCCTCGATACCAAGGCGTGCGATGGACCATGTTGTTCTTGGGTATTGCTTCTTTTTTCTCTCATCATTCGCTATTACCAATGAATTCAGATGATTCCCTCCCTCTCGCCGCGTGTATTTGACACTCATATTTTTCAGCAAACTCCTGCAACATCACCGGCTGCTCGTGCGAGAGTGCCGAGGAGTGCACCTGCGTCGGCCACCAGCACGTGAAGAACGCCTCGGTCGCCGGTGAGAGTGTGGTAATATCCTAAACAGGTTGTTGGTGTTGTTTGGTATTGCCTTGTAGTCGAGTCATTTGCTCCCCCGTCTTTGAAGTTGTGCACAGGCATCCCATGTACTCAAAGCATCTCCGCCCCGAGCTCAGTAGAATGCCTCGATACCAAGGCGTGCGATGGACCATGTTGTTCTTGGGTGTTGCTTCTTTTTTCTCTCATCATTCGCTATTACCACAGAGGCATTGTCACGAAAAAGAAAAACATCACCTCCTTTTGCGTGCATTGGGGCAGCACTTCGCGTCCAGGTCGATCGCTCGTGTTTCTTTGATGTGTAGTCACTTTTTTCGTGAGTCCACGTTTTCCCGACATCATCAACCCGTCGCTCTCTCGACTTGGAGGTACGTCATTCCCTGATCGTTGTTGTTGTTGCCTTATCGTCGAGCCTCCCTTATTCGTGTGCCCCGCACCCGACGCAACCAAGGCATCCCCGCTCCCTTGTGCATTTGATGTGTTGATACGGTTGCGTGCGATGGACCCGTGGGATGAAGTTTCTCGCGGAGTAGATTCACAATTTCTTACAACCCTCAAGCTCACAACGACTGAATGGCTCGCAGTTTCCCATCTTTGCTCATTTTTTTTTCCTTTGGTCTTGCACGGTTCGTCTACTATCTCCATGCAGGCGCGGCCGGAACGCTCTACGGCCGCGAAAAGGGGGGCGACGGCAGATCCACTTCATCGGAACAGGGGGCTTCTATGCGTCCCACCGACACCTCAGCGCGGTGGATGTACCAAGCTGTCGAGGAATCCCTTCAGGCAGAGGAAGCGACGTGCTCCAATTGTGGAGAGCCCAGAAAGCTGTCGTGGTTCTTCTACGGTGGAGGGAAGCGCAGGGTGGTGGTACTGGACCACATGGTTGGCGGCGAAAGTGGCGGAGTGAGATGCAACAAGTACCCCAACAAACCGCGTGGTGTATTCACGCCCACCAACAAGAACGTGAAAACGATCACCAAGGATGGCCTCCTCAAGGCAGTCGGGAGGGAGGCGAAGAGGGTGGCCAACAAGGCGTCGGGGGGCAATTAGTTCAGGAGGGTGGCAGGTGCTGCCCTGTCGACAGTTGAGACAGATGGGCCGCGCGTTTTGACCGCCGATAGCCTAGTCGAGAGTTTGTCGCGACGGGACGAGTCCACACTTTGGTGGTGGGGATGGCCACAGCCTTTCTGGGTAGGCGGGAGATCATTCAGTTTGGTCGGTTCCCTCGGGCGAACTGGGACGATGCGGTGTGTCTCTTGGCAGCATCACGCTCTCGACGCACTTGTATATTGGATGCTGCCGGTGTCACCTGAGCAAGAAAAATTGTCGGCACTGCGTGTTGCCGTAGAACGATCCTTCCTGTCATTTTTGCTCCGGAGGTGTGGCAGAGAGAGCGAGGCAGGCGCAGTTTTTTCGTTCTCCATCACCTTTTTCCCGTTACATATAGTTTTTTAGTCAGAAGATCCGATCTGTATGTATCCTCACCGAGAGATATTGTTTTGGAGGTGGTATCACGATCACAACACGATAGGATGTGGGTTTAGGCGATCACACGCGATTACAGATTGCTGACAGAAGTATCATCGTAGCCTCGGGCGGTGTGTTATCGGGTGCTGGGTGTTCTGTGGCGTGCTTTGTTCAGAGGAGCATGATTTGGACAGTTCGATACGAAAGTTGTGTAATAGAGTCCCACAGGAGAAGGATTTGTTGCCACGAAAACCAGCAATTCAGCGACGGCGTGCGAGGTGATGATGATGTCCACAAAAAAAATGTACGTGTGCGTTTACACCAGGAAATCGATCATGTCCCTCCCTGTAGTCGTCGAAAAAGTGATTTTTTATTGAAGTCACATTTATTGTTCCATTTAGATTTCAGAAAGATTCAGTGTTTGTGTCCTCAACGGGGAATTGTTTTTGAACGCGGATTTACGATCACCATCCGATTGGATGTGATATGTCTTTGATTGTTGGTGGTTTTAGCGTTGGATTTCGACCTCTTCGGTTGAGACGCGATCGCTGGGGGTTGATCAAATTTTGTTTGACGCGTTCAACTTGTAGATTTGTCGCATACGCGGAGGGAAACAGTGAAACATTCGGGAAACAATGCCACTGCATTTGGCTTTGATTGGATCAAAGGCAATCATGGTACCAACCTTCCCTCTCCGTGTAGCAAATTGCCCGGTCCGCACAACAACACAACCGTAGAACGGGATGGGAGATTGGTGGGCTGATGTATCATTAGTGGGACGTGTGAGCCCTTTTGAATTTTGTCGTTTGTGGAGATTTGCCGATGTTGACGCGTACCTCGGACGTTGAGAATGCAAGACGTTGTATATGTATACTCATTGAAGCGTCGCGAAAGCGGTTCGAGATGACGGGTGCGAGGGAGCAATGAGCAGACTTTCACAACCAACCACAATTATTTTCCTTCGTGTTTAGACTATGTCGTTTTGTTCCTGTGTCCGACTGTCTGTGTCTTCTCGCTTGTGGCTGCTCACACAATAATTTTGTTTGGTCTCCAAACGTGACAACGCGATCAGAGACAACGTTGTGACACGGTGCGGAGACCGTCACACTCAGAAGCGGAAGGAAGCTTTGTCCGTTGTCAGCATTACACATGCATGCCTGGATGCGCCACAATGTTGCTGGAAAGCTTTCAAACCCACACTACTCGTTCGCGTCCTGTCTGGCCCACGAGTTTTCATTCATTCAGACATTGTATATTTAATTTCAGTTGTTTTTTATTCTAATATTGTAACACAATTCAATTCGTGTGAATTCTACCCCCCTCCCTCGTATAATCACCCACCCATTGCCTGTAATGGCGGTCGTCGATCCCCTCTACCCTCATAACTGAACTCTTACGTTGCAACGCCGGCGATAAATGACCGACAACGACCCCGACCCACCCTGCCAAATCCAAGTCGTGTCCTTTGAATACCCGATAGGAAATCGCGGCATGTAAAACCTTGAGATCACCAAACACGTGCCGACCACCATCAGTCGGCAAAAGTTTCCTCGCTGCGATGTTGGCTGACTTGCTGTAACGTTGATTTATCTCTGCAGCCGTGAGACAGGAGGTGTCTTTCATGCCGCGCAGCCTTTTGAGACCTTCGATGAAGTGGTCGTACTCACACAACAACAGGAGCCGGGTCCTAGTTCCCATCTTAACCTCTGACTCGTAGGGGCCGCGCGTGCTTGACGAAAAGTCAGCGTTCCCAGCAAGCTCCGCTAGGCCCCTCCCAGACACAAACGACAACGCACACGCAAGTTCGAAGTAATTCGGGCGTGCGTATCTGATGATGGACTCCATGGCGTCTATGAGATCGCTCGCGTGCACCACTATTCCACGCCTGCACTTGACCTCCAAGGACTCCCGGCGTTTTATTCTCGGAATGCTCTTCTCCTCCGGCGTGAGCTCTAATCGGGAAACGTAGGGCGGTAGCAAGCGCACCTTCCTAAGGAGGTCGTCAATATCGGCGAGTCCAGTGAAAGACACCTTCCGCGAGTGTATCGCGCGCCGGGCCGACCACTTGCCGGGAAGGTCTAATTTCCCGAATGACACTACGCGATCCCAGGCCGTCTGTAGCTGTTTCAGGTATCCCTTCCGCCCCTTCGTTTTCTTTGCCGTGGATGACTTCTTCTTGATAAGGACGAGCAATTGCCGGATTTCTATCTTGACGGGGCCTGCGTTGTGCCCGGCGCCGAAATTTTGTATCCACACTTCCCGAACCCTTCCGACGTTCTTGTTTAAAGAGCCAGGGTGTAGCTTTCTCAGAACCTCTAGAACCTCGTGCGGATTCTCTTTTTCCTCCAACCATTTGGCGCACATTGAGATCTTCTTGTCCATTTTGATCACTACTAACAACGACACACATTATATCCCGCATTTTCCTTACAATAGGGCTACCTCTCATCCTTCCCGCTACGATTTACTTTCTTCTTTTTCGTGCGCCCTCTCCCCAGGCTACCACGAGCGCGATTGCACCTCAAGCACTTCACGTCCACATTTTCCGCGGTGTGGGGCAACGAGCAGTCGAGGCGATCGAGCGTTGGCTGCCGTTCACTGTAGACGGCCCAGACAAGCTCGCACGTGCACCGGTGGCATCTGCCTCCGTAAGAGTTCAGGAGTTCTTGAACAAGGGCTTCTCTGTGCTTTCCACCCTCTTCTGGTTCAAGACGCCCGGCCGTAACGTCGGCGTAGATATAACTGGAAACCTTCCTAGAAACCCATGATGTCCTCACCCGATCGGACATGTCGCTCTCGCTGCGATGAATGTCGTCTATGACCCTGACGCTCGAGGGTCCTGTCGCTCGACTGACCGCCGTATACAGCCAGTGCACGTCGGCGCGAGGATGCCGGGCTTGGTGGATGATCAACGTTCCCTCGACCGTTCGACCCTGAACCGCGTGTACCGTGCATGATCCCGGGGGGTCGAACAAGTTTTCTGCCTCCGCTCGACAGAGTGACGTCTCCTCAAGACTGACGGCCCCGTCAAAAGCGCTTGCGACAACGACCTCACCTGCTGAGGATCGGATGATGTTGTAGGTGTGATTCTTATGAACCTTGCCCAGGTTCCCGAGGTCCCGGTGTTGTGCACCGATAACCGTTGTACGCCCCAGCCCATCCCAGCCACCAGCTTCGTCGCACCCCAGCAATCCTCGAAAGGCGTGGAACCGAGCACAGTCTCTAGTGTAAGCGAGGTGAAATTCTGAAGGGCTAGGGTCGTTGCCCGTTGGACATTCACGACCAAACCTCTCGATGGCTCGAGTCTGCGCCTCTTGACTGTTGTTTCCTGCGGCCAGAATGTACAAGAGACCGTCGTCCATCTCCACTTGTTCTTCGGTAGTTTTATCCCGCTTGCGCGCGAAGACGTGAAAACATGTGGGGAAGGCTTTTTCGAGGATGACTTTCCTGTCGACGTTGTCGCTGCTAATCGACATGCCACTGCTCTCACAAACGGGCTGGAGTTGGTGCGTGTCGTACGTCCCGATCACGTGGGTACCGCTACAACGAGCAGCGGCCAGGATCATGCTTAAGGTCCGCAGAGGCATATAAGCAGCTTCTTCAATGATGATTACGTCGACCTTGAGCGTTCGTATCGACCCCGCCGTCTTCCTCATTTCTGAATCATTACCTAGATAGAACCCGAGCTGGTGATCGGCGGTCTTTACACTCCATCCGGATGGCATGTCTGTAAAGGACGTTCTCAGACTATTGGTGGGGGTCACGACCAGCCCCGTCTTAAAGATTTTCTTCGCAGCGCGGAAGGCACAATAACTCTTCCCCGCCCCTCCGTGTTCTCCGGTCACCGCACACACCACTCTTGAACCTTGCTGAGACAACAAGCCGCGGAGTAAACTTTCTAGTTTCGAAGGTGACTCGGCCTCGCATATTTCCGGCCACAGATTGCGCTTGGTGCTTTTCTCGAGAGAACACCAGGCGTTGTGCGCGTCTCCCATCGAACTGAAGCCGGCGCCGACGCCACCCCACAGAGGAATGACCTGCAGATGGGGCTTCGGTGGGCAAGGAATTTGCCTCAAGGCTGGTGGTAACGTATCAAGTGATAGCTTGACCTCGATGCCTTCGAACACCCTCCTCTCGCCACACAGCGGGTTCTTTAAGGCTGGTTCGAACTTGAGAGTGCCGGGAGTTTTTTTGTCGCCGCTAAACAAATGGCCGAAGCAGAGTCTCATCTCTTCCCGAACCGAGCAAGATCCCCTAAAGAAGACTGCGTCACACTGGTAACTAAAGTCGGACGCGCCGCACGATTCGAGAGCGTTCCTCGCCTCCAACACTCGCAATCGAGTTTCGTCGAGAATGAGCGCACCTAACGCCCAGAAGCCATCTCTATACCAAGTCCGTTCTGCGTCGAAACAAAGGTATGCATCACCGGTGCGAAGTGCCTCGATTCCAAGCTCCCCTTGTCCCGTCCGAAGCTCGGCCTTCGCGCGATCGACCTCGCACAGGACAGGGACGACTTTTCCACCCACAGCCGAAGCCTCGTCACAGCTCGTGACCATGACGGCATCTATCCTGTTTGCGTATCTCTGCTGCAACATGCCGCTGGCTCGCACGAATATCCCTTCTTGAACTTGCGTGCACAGTCGGCATCCTCGAGGAGTGGATCACCCAGCTCATGCTCGAGCAGGTCTCTCACCAGGGTGGGAATGTGGCACCTGCCGACGGTCCTCGAGGGCCGCACGAAGTGGGTGACTCTATGACGAGGCGCGGTGTCGATGAGGTCGAGGTATCGCTTATAGTTTCGACCGAAGACTGGCGTCACATCCGCGTTCAGGAAAACGTCTGGCTCGTCGAGCGCGTCCAGGTTTATGATGTACAGGGTCCAATCCTCAATATCGTGTCCATCGAACTCCTCCACTTCGTCCATGTGGCCGAAAACGGGTACCGTCTCCATGTTCATCAGAGCCGCCGTGTGTGCCCCGTTGATGTCACACTGCCAGTCTTCCCTCCCGTATGAACTCCCGGACACATCCTCCGCCCCGACGATAGGCCCTCGCCAGCATACCTCAAGGAGGGCGAGAAGAGACTGGCTGTACTGGCTCGACACTCGAAAATCCAAAACACCACGGTAGAACTTTAGACCCAGCGCATTATGCAGCTCGATCAATCTTGTCGCCTGGTCGGGCTCGAACTCATCAGGGTCGAGCCCGCCCATGCTCGCACTGCACCAGGTTCGGATGGTTATACCGTGTGCCGGTAACGACAGGGAGTCCCAGTGGCTGTAGTTGGAAAGCCTACCGCTGCAAGAGACTCCAACGAGGTGCAGGTGGAGCATCAGTTCGTCAAGAGCCGTTCCCGGCGGTGCGTACCACGTCTTAGGCTCTGATGCTTTTTCACGCTTCCGCTTTTTCTGCGCCATCTCTTGGTGGTGGTCTTCCTCCTCTGTTTGATTGTTGGCCAGGATATCACTCACAATGTCAGCGACACACGAGAATGTCTTGGTTCCACAACCAGTCCTATCCGGTTCCTCTTCCTCTTCGGTCGTCTCGGCAATTCGACGGAATCTACGGTGGGTTCGAATGCCGTTTTCGATGGTCACGTCTATAGGTGATCCAAACCGCTCCCTCCAAGGCCCCACGAGCACCAGCCGGTAAACGTGTCCCTCACGAACCCCAACGTGCAATGTGGGCGGTCGGAGATTCGTTTTCTCGTCAGATGGCCCAGCAACATCGGCGCCAGTGCCCCTGTGTGACCACACAACGACGTTAGCCTTGTTCGTATTGAGCCATTTGTGGAGATGGCGTAACGTCAGTGGAGGTGGTTTGGTATCCCCCGAAACCCATGTGTCGAACTCTTCTTCCCCGATGTCTCGCTCCAGCAGGATCGAATACAGGTTGCGGAAGTAGTTCCCGCCGTCAAGAGCGTTCTTGTTTTGTACAGGCGAACCCTTTTTTGGTCGACCACCACCAGATGAGATCACAAACGCACCGGTGAGGTCTACATCGCGGAATCCAAATCTCCTCCGCTCCCTCGTCAGCAGGTCGACTTGACTGTCGCGCCACGCGTCGGCGATGAGGACAGCGAGGCAGGCTCCGGGGAGTTGTTCTTGCCATATTTTGCCGAAGGTGGTCATGGGAGTATACTGCACAAGCCTGTGCCCGAAGGACGCTATGTTCAGTTGTCTGAAACGCGGACTCTGTGAGTCAATGCCAGATCGGACCTGAAGGTCCACGAGAGAGAACGGGATGCCTCGGGGATCGACTTCGATCCTCCTGCCAGCTGATGCCCAGCAGAGGATCACTCGCCAGGTATCATCTGCCGCCGAAACAACAAGCTGTCCTTGGCCACCACCCTCAATGTCGATGAAGGCGGTTTTCCACGCCTCGGCGTCTCTCGGGTGGACCAAACCGCGCCGCCACATCCTTCTTGCCCAGGATTGAAAGTTGACCAGCGAAGGATCGCCTCCAACGGGGTGCGAGTTGAACCATCTATATCCCGGTCCATGGGACGAGGCCAAGATACGAACCCTGTATCCTGTTCCGAAGACCGCCTGGCGACGATACATTACCCCTCGTGGCCCTTTGTAGCGCCACCCATTACTCCTGTTTGCGAGGGGGGCGGCCTGGTCCACCTGCTCCACGTAGCACCATCTGTATCCTGGCTGTTGTTGGGATGATGACCTAGTCGTCGGTGCTGCAAGTCTTTTTTTGAGGTGGTGCAACATTTCTGTGTTTTGTATATCTAATTGTAAGACACAAAATTTATCTGCGGATTGGGGCGAATCGTCAACCACGGTGTTTGTTACTCCGGATTTGTAGAAGTGTGAGCGAAAGTGGGTACTGTTTGGAAGTAGGGAGATAGCCAAATCCAACTTTCAGTTTTCGCCTTCTCCTGCTTGGCCCGCCGAATAGCTATCTATATGTGACGTGAGTAAGGAGATCCTGTGATCGGTTTTTTGTCACTCCTCCTTCATAACTGCTGCTATAATAGTAATCATTATCGAAGTCATCAGGCTACGAGCTGATGATGTGACATGAAATTCATCAATCATCAGTCACCCACGGCGAATTTGAATTTTTCGAGATTTTGTTGAGAAGTGACGTCACAACCGTGGCTGACGTCATCGGTCGACCATGGATTTTTCGACCAAAGGAAATTTCCTGTCAAAAAAATTGGCCAATCAGAAAACTGCGGGCACCTTTTCTCTCTCTCTACTCCAGACTATGTATGTACCTGGAGGTCTCCACCATGACGACAAAGTCGGAATTACTTCTGAATCAAATCCCCGGCGGACGCTTTCCAACTTGCAGTTCCATGCCGGATTTGCCCCACAATCATTCGTTGTTGGTTGTCAAGGGCCCGCAGATCACCCAGTACCGCGGGGATGGTCCAATGTTCCAAAATGACCAGCAGCTGTGTTCACTACGGACTGTCCTAAAGAAATTTCCGCACAAATTCCGCCGGTGCAAGTTAGTTCAGCGCCGTGCTTATTTTTTCTTGTTGTCACACATTCGAACAAAAAATACCAAAACACCGGGAGCTCACGCTAAGTTGGCGTTGAGTTCAAGTATTAGCTACTTCAGAGCGTCTCAAAGCGGCTCTGGTCATAGACTGTACTAAAGTATGTTCAACAGCTCGCCGCCCACCTTCGTCTTGCGTACGTATGTTGTCTGCAAACACCGGACGAAATGATCGGCGCCTCCTCGATCGGCGCCTCCTCATGGCTGTCCCCCCGGAATTTTTCTCGCTTGAAGATGGATGGCCAAAGTATTGGTGCAATCACCCACTAGAGGTTGGAACGCCGATCTATGACAACCGCGGATTCCACAGCATACAAGAAGGAGACAGAGGAGCCGAGAGCAGAGGAGCATGTCCAGAAAAATCCAACAATCCAATCGCCCCCCTGACCCCCCCCCCCCCCCCCGCCATTCGTCGTAACCCCCCAACATATTTCGCCGCGTGTTTGTTTGGTCTTGCAACCGCCTGCCCAGATCGAACGTGCGTGTCTACGTGGCTATCCCCCGCCCCACCAAAGGTCTTGCCCTTTCATCTCTCTTTGTCTCTGCAGCTAGCTGCTGTCGACAATCACAACTTCGCGGACACTGAGAGTGGGCCTCTGTGAAGACTACTGTACACGAGAGTATCGACAGTCGTCGGACCAGCTGCTGTTCAACCGCAACAGCAACAGCAGCGGCACAGCAGGTTTGCTATTCCTCACGGCAGAGAGCAGCGAGTGACTTTAGAACTTGCCGTGGTCTGTTATCATGGAAATTCACTACATAGTTCCGATCCGCGTTGTGCTTGTCTGGGTGGATGTGAATCCCGTCCTGCGTAGACTACATGTGTACAACAGCAGTATGCTGCAATGGCGATATCTTGGTTTGGCACAAGAATCAGAGTCACATGGCACGATCGTGCATGGTGCACATGAACGGAAGCCAACTTTGTTGATCGACTGACGCATGGCGCGCGCTGAGACTTTGGGCTCGGCACACGGTACAACATATCCATCGCGATTCAAGCAGGGTGGGGCCGGAGATCTGAAGTCTGGAGGGTCGGAGGCGGGAGGAGGGGTAGGGTGGGTGGTGGGTGGGCGCGTGGTATCTAACGTACAAGTTACATCCCTGTTTCACCATGTTCTGGTATTGGGGAAGGGGTGGCGTTGGTGCTCTTCAGCTATCTTGCGGAAATACAGGAAATCCCAAGCCTAGCATCGCCTAGATGACATTGGATTGAACGAACACCTTAATCGTTTGATCTTGAAGTTCGTGTGTGTTGTAGGCATCTCGTTGCTGTCGTCGGCTGGGTGCTGGGGATTCGCTTTGTTCAACTCAAAACCCCTGTGGGGTGCAAAATCGTCCTGCCTATTGTCAAAAATGTATTCTCATTTTTGTGACCACGGACCGCGTCTGTGCTAGATTTTGGGATTAGCAACTGACACGAGTTTAATGTGAATGTGAAGACGACAACAACAACAACAACAACAACAACAACAACAACAACAAGTACGCTGTGTGGGTCAGTATTGGCACGTGTTGTAGCAATTCAATTCAGCTACAGTAGCGGCTACGGTTTAAGAGAGGGTCGGTACAAGCCAATTTCACTCTCTTAAATCCGGCTTTCTGTTATATCGTGTTGGCTACGATATAAGAGAGAATTTTCTTAAACAGAATCTCACTTTAAGAGAATTCTCTCTTATATCGTAGACAAAACTGAAGGTCGTGAAACAGGGGCTCTCGCGCACTGACTACACTCGAATGCCAAAATAGGTCATAAAGAGAGCGTATCATGCATGTCACTTGCGCAGCTAGCGTTACCACGTCGGGCTACCTCCAAACACCGCTCATTCTCTTGGTTGGCAAGCACGTGGACCCAAGCACTGCTGTACGTTGTACGCTTTTGGTGGATCTGCGTTCGGAAAAATAAATCATCGTCGTGTGATGCGATGCACATTTTTGCACGTGGACACGTAAAAGGTTTTGGTTGAGTTGTTTTATAGCTGGGTTTCATAGTTGCACCTCTTCTAGAAGGACAACACGAGGCGACGAATGCACCAGCACTCATGAACGACGCACCCGTTTACACACTGCACCTTCCTCCCACCGTACCCTCAACATATGTAACACCCTCATACCTCTCATCCCATCGATTTGAACCCCCGACAAAAACACGAGTCAACGAACAAAAAACAGCTTCACAATATCAAAACATCACTCGCCGTACAAATAACACAAACCCAAGAAACCAACGCTACCCTGGCGACCTGTCAGCCTGAACACGATCTGCGCTGCAACCGTCAAAGGAAGTCGCTCATGCACGTCTGCTTGGTTTCCCTCGAACCGTAGGCACTCATCCACGCTAGCTTAGCCTTGCGGAGGTGAAAAGACACTTCGGACATGCGGCACTTCTTGGCAGTATCCTCAAGTTCACCAAAATGATTTGCTACATTCGCGTACGGCGGCAGAGCCGGGGCCGCTGCCGCCGCCGACTGTCCCGATTGGCGTAGCTCAACCAGGTCGTCGTCCTCGTCGTCAGAGGAAAGATCCATGCCCACCAAATTCTCATCACAGAGGTCCTCTACCATCTCTGTAACGATCGCTTCGGCTACCTCCACGTTGTCCTCTACAGCCTGAAGTCATGCGCTCACGGGAGGAAAGGCAGTTGTGGCAGATGCGATGCATCTCGGAGGTGCCCTGAGGGTCCACCACACCACAGGTGCCATGGAGGTACTGCCTGCAGACTCCTCTACATTGGTGGTTTGTGAACGCCGGCGGGCCTGGCGTGTGATCGGGGACAGCCGTGCAGCGACTGCCCGCCACGCAGGGCATGGTGTCTGCAGCTGTGTGGGTGTGTGTGTCCACGTGGTTTCCACATTGTTCGATTTAAGAGAAAAATCCCAGCTGCAAAAGGAAATTTCTCTTAAATCGATTGTTATTGGTACACGCCAATTCCTCTCTCTTAAATCCGTACTTTCTCTTAAATAAGTTCTCTTAAACCGTAGCCGCTACTGTATTGGGATTGAATTGAGCGCACACAGTGATGAGATGTTGACGACGACGGCAACATGCAAGGTGCACATGGGACTTGACTTGCAACAACCTACTGCTGTAGACTTCTTCGTCCAAGACGAGTCCCACCCGAGCAGGCAGCGTCGTTGTCTTCATTTGCGCAGATCTGCTTGTGACGAGATCCAAACCGTCCTTGTATGCCTTGCTGTCCAGGTACCAGACGATCACCATGCCGGCCTCCAACCCTAAGCTCGGATTCATTGGCGCCGGAATGATGTCAAGCGCCATGATCAACGGCATCATCGCTGCAAAGGTGCACCACAACAACTGCAACCTCTATTTTTTGCGATGGATTGGTGCAAGAATACAGCAGTCTTGGGTTGTTGGGGCTGTGCACCCTGGACCCGGTATCATGTATCACATTGTGCCAAGTCTCGTGACGACAGCGTTACAATACCGAGCTGACTGTTGTCTTGTGTTGCACTAGGTCGTGGTCTGTGTCTATCATCAACGGTTCTGCTTGGCATCTGTGGTGGTAAAATAACAGATTGCAGCTCATAACATGCCACTACTGCGACGACTGGACAGCATGATGCCTTTCGACGTCAGCGATAGTGCTGCTTCAGCACAGCTGTTCTTCGTCAAGTAGTGGTGACCGATCGTCTACCGTTTTGAGAGGCATCCGCCGACGTTCTTGTACTTGTTTCGTGTCGGCGAATGGCTTCGTGCTCACAAAGGACACGCCGCTAGAAAGCAGAACCTTCTTTCTCGTTCAGCTGCTGAAAGGAAAAAGTTGTTGTCGTTCGTGGTTTGATAAATTGCCCTGCTCTTGCCGGGCTGCCTCCAACCCGTGGTCCGCTTTCCTTTGATCCTTTGAACGGATTGGATTTTGTGCGTGACGTTCAGCTACTGAACGGAGAAAGTTGTTGTCGTTTGTGGTTTGGTTGTTGCTGTTGTGCGTAGCCTCATTCGCCATCCGTCCGAGTCTTCCGACACGTGGGTGAGCGGGGTGGAGGGCGCCGTCTATGGTAACTGTTTCGCGCCGCGGTCAAATCTAGACAATCGGTGCCTGCATGAGTGCCAGACAATTTTGCTCAAATTAAGATTGGAAGGGCTACCTTTCGCATTCCTGGTAACGTTGTTCACCCTGAGGCGGTTTTGCTGCACGCCGCTCCACCAGTGCAGCACAGCACTTTACCGTTCGACGGCACGTTCAACCATGTTGGTTGGTTGTCTCTTTGGTGATGCTCACATTCATGGCCCCGATGTCATGGGACTCGACCGTTGCGAAAAACTAACTGGGTGCTGCAAAAGGTCACGGAACCGGGTAACATCATCGCTAGCGACGTGTACCAGCCGAGCCTGGACAGGCTCTCTGCCTCTGGGGTCCGCACATCCACCACCAACAAGGAGGTAATGGTTTTTTGGCTTGCGTCTTTTAGTTGCTTTCGGGACGGGAGGGGTTGAACGTCGCTAGGACGGGTCTATCGGTGGCGCATTGATGTGGTTCTAGGTTAGCAACAATTTCGGGCCATAACGGAATGCAGGTACAATAATGGTTATCATTGGATGCGGGCATCCGTGCCTATTTACTACTGCTAGTACGTCCTCTGTATCTTTTTTCCGTTTTGCGGGAGACCCATGGAAACTCGCGGGAAGCAATTTCCCAGGATAATGCGTCCTCGCTCGTTAATGTTCGTGCAGATTATTTGTTGGAAAAAAATTACTATTATATATGACTCGGCCGACGTTGCAGTTTTTGCCAAGTTTTTTTGCGGGGAATCTGATCTCGAACATGCACAATGCGACGGCCTGTACTGCCTGTGCAGGCGTGTCGTCTTTTCGGCCGCCATTTCGATTATTCTGCTGTGACACGCTGCTCTTGCTCCCGGGCAGGTGTTCCCGCTTAGAACCGCGTGCTGCGGATCGAACGACATGTTTTCAGGCACACATGATCCCGTGGAGAGGATGTTGACACAGTGCGAGATGGTCTCCTCCGCTGCTGTTCATATTTTTGTTGACGCCTTACGACGCTGCGGCCCTTGTTGATGGTTTCGCGTATCAGAGAATACCGCCGCTCAACACCCACGCGGCACGCTTACAAGCGCGAAGATGTGTGCCGTCTGATTCTCAAGACCTTATATTAATGATGTTTTCCACCAGAGAAGCCTACCGTTCGTGCAAGCACTCCACTCCATTCAACCCGCACGTGTCCGCCGAACACACGGCCCGCGAGCAGGTGGTGACTGGGGCGGACGTCATCGTCCTTGCCGTCAAGCCGGACGTGATCCCGGCAGTCCTGACGGAGATCGAGCAGTTTCTCACGGATGACTCTCTCGTCGTGTCCATCGCCGCCGGGGTGCCGCTCTCCGCCCTCGAGAACGTAAGTGGAGCCGCGCATTCGCCGGGAGAAGTAGCCGACGGAAACTTTCCACCCCACCTTGCTGTAGACCTTCCAGGCGTTGGAAAATTTGTTCTAGAAAACACTCTCCGTAAACCAAAGGTATTCACAGATCAGAGTGGTGTGCTTGGCTCCGTTGGCAGCAGCAGTTTTGTTCAGGTCCAGTTTTAGTATTTTTTTCGTCTATTGTCGTGTGCTTTGCGCCGTGAAGGTAGGAATTGCTTTGTCGCGTGTTCTTGCCTGGCCGTTTTCGGTGTGCGGCGCGCGAAGGCATCGTTGCGTTGCTCACGTACATCTCTGGGTCCCAAGTGTTTTTTTTTTGTTGGTGCTCTACTTCGTCTGTAAGAACGGCGCCGGTTTCGACTCCCAAAGGTAATGTCAAAACCAAATTTTATTGATCCCGCTTTGGCGGTACTCACTTCCGTATGCATAGAACCGTGGAGTCTTCTTTTTTCCCCCCAGGATGACGCCCAACACGACCGTTTATCTTCTTGTACGAGCGTGGTTTGGGCGGCGGCGACGACGAATGTAGCCTGTCCCATACTTCGCATTTCACCTTATCCCTGCCACCCTCTGCTGTTGCGCGCATTTGCGCGCTACATGTCCCTCTTCACCCGCACGCGTGCACGCTGTCTGATGTCGCCCCTTCTCTGTACCACTTGTGCCGTTTCAACTTGTTCGGTTACTGGTTTAGCTCGTGCCCGGCAAGCGCGTGATCAGGGTGATGCCCAACACGCCGTGCCTTGTGTCCGAGAGCGCAGCGGCGTTTTCGCTGGGGTCTCACGCCAAGGACGAAGATCGGGAGCTTGTGCAGAGCCTGCTGAGTTCGGTCGGCTTCGCCTGCGAGGTCAAGGAGTCTCAGCTTGACGGTGAGAGCAGGGTCGAAAGCGGACTTGTTCTTGATGGGTGAAGGGCAGTCGCGTGAAAGCTTTCAGGGCTTTGAGAGTAGGGGGAGAGGGGGGGAGAGAGGCTACCGAATGTGGTCGAGAGCACATGCGAGAGTACGGAGTGCCAACTACAGTGTGAGACCGCGTTTCCGTCCTTCCGAAAAGGCGAACCATGTGACTATGGCCCTATGTTTGACCCAGCTCCCACACGTTCTCCCTCTTCACCTCATTTATCTGTCCTCGCTCACTCGCAAACAATACCAAAAAAAACGTCGCAGCTGTGACCGGAGTTAGCGGCAGCGGGCCGGCGTACATCTTCGTCCTGATCGAGGCCCTCGCGGATGGCGGCGTCAGGATGGGCCTGCCTCGCGCGACGGCTCTCAAGCTGGCCGCGCAGACGGTCAAGGGGGCGGCGACCATGGTGCTGGAGACCGGCACACACCCAGGCGAGGATTGGCTCCGTGCATGCGCGTTCGCACGATAATAACATGGTTTATCTTCTTAAAGCTGGTTTTGAAGTTTTAAGCGCTGGCGAGAAGTCTCTATGCTTCTCTTTAAGCTGCCCTGCAAAATGTAGAGGTTGGTTGTACATAGCCCGGCTGAACTTTGTTTGCCGTTTAGCGCGCTCTTCTTTGAGTAAGATTGTTCCCCGCCGGGAAGCTCACTCCTTGTCTTGGTTTCTTGGGGTGGATGTGCAGCCCGGAACTTGCGATTTCAAATGTTGGTCTTGAGGTACTGTTTTGGAACATTGCGCTGTGTTTGCGGGCACATTCATATCTCCAATAAACGAACCGTAGGTCACTGCTCAAGATGCTGCGGGATTCGCGGCTATAGCAGTTTCGGGGGGAGCCCCTTAATGAGCAATGTAGGCGGCCCGTGTCACGGCCGTGCATACGGTATCCCTGTTTCACGTACATGTAAACGACAACAATTAATTTCGTAGGCAGCTAGCCGCCCCGATTTATCGAGTCACGACGTTTATTGGGCACTCGTCATCCTCGCTGCCTCTCGTCTTGCACCACCAAGCTCAGCTTCCGCCAGGAAGAGTGGACCGTTTCCTGGCCATCTGCCGCACATCTCACATCTCACCAAGTCCTTCCCGCCGCCGACTCTCCACCCCCCTACGTTGCCGTCGCCTCCTCACATGTTACTCGTTCGGGCACCCCCCCATCAACAGGTGTCTTGAAGGACAACGTCTGTAGCCCAGGAGGGACCACGATCTGTGCGGTAGAAGCCCTGGAGAAGAACGGCTTCAGGGCCGCGGCAATATCTGCCGTAGTTGCCGCGACCAACAAGTCTCTCGAGATGCGCAATACCAAGAAGTAGAAGCCGTTGCACGCTTATTAATAGCTGATAATACACCTATAGAGAGAGCAGGGTTCGAGGAGATGTGGCGAAGGCGTGTGAGGTGTATCTGGTCATTGGGGGGAGGGGGGCGATGCGCCATCGATATCGTGTGACCGTTGTCATGATCCTAGGGCGGAAAGCGCGGCCTTGTACGGGACAGACGCTGTAGTTTGAGAGGTTACGGTGGCCGGTGTACTGTAGTCTAGTGAGGAATCGTTGCTGTCGTTGGGGATGGATGTACAGCAGTTAGTTGTAGAGGGAGAAACACGAGTACTGCTGTACAGAGCTTGTGTCTTTGACGTCGATATGGCTATATCGTTGACTGGTCTGTTGGTTTGGGACTGCGCTGCGGCGGTGGTGAAGATGTCGGACTCCGGGCCGATGATGCGCCCACCGCGGTCACCGCCGAGACACTACAAGTATAGTTCAAGCTATCTGTACATGTAACAACATCGCTTTTGCATGTGGTGAGTGCTACACCACAAACACCAGCGGCGTTTTGTACATGTAGAGCCAGCGGTTTCACCACGTTACTTCAAGCAGTGCGATGAAACGACTAATAAAGACAGCGCTGCGTGGCAGGCCTTTGTGGTTTTGGAGACTCATCATACTGCTGCTGACCCCTCGATCTCCAAGCAGCCAAGCAGACAGCAGACCTTCGCCCTAGCTTGCCAGCATTGCAGCCTAGTACTCAACAGAGCAAAGAGGTCCATCACGCGGTAAGTTTTATGAATTGCAATCTATGAGTGTCTGGGCACGCGTCGATAGCATGCCCTTTGTCCTTTGGTGGAGCAGCTATATAGAGTACCTACCTGCGGAGGAACCTAAGAAAGGTGGCAAAGGAGGGGTGGTATACAATGTCATCATCTTGGCGTCGTCAGTTCTTGGCAGAGACGGGTAAACTGCGGCACCCTTTTGCCCGCACTCAACGCCTGTCTTGCGTTTCCGCCCCCTTGCGCGACCCGCAGCAGGCACAACTAACCCAAAGGCGTAGTCTACAGAGGTAGGGGTGAGGGGTCCCATTCGCAGTCCAGCAGGTACCGCGGCATCGTTTTTTCTTAACCGCAGCAACCTGGCAGCAGGCAGGAAGAGACATGAGGCGATTGAGCACGTGGGCGATGCCGATCGCTCTGGTGGGTCCTCGGGTCCGTCAGGCCTTGCCACACCAGCAGCAGCAGCAGCAGCAGCAGGCGCACAGGACGCAGGAGGGGTGGGTCGGGATGCTGAGGGGGTGGGGGAGTACTGCAGAAGCGGCAGCAGCAGCAGCAGCAGCAGAACGAGGAACAGAAGGTGGCGAGATTCCCGAAGACCGACGACGGTTTGATGATTCCTTTCTCAGCACTGACCCCCATCGACTCCGGCGGCGGCTGCAGGGCGGCGGGGGAGGGCCTGGTTCAGGGTCAGGGTTGACCTGTGAGACTTTGGATCCGGTGAGCCGCGGTGCGGTGTTAGAGCGAGCTTGAGTCGTTGCTGCCTTGCGTGGTTGCCCTGCGGCTCCCACAATTGATAGTTGATGATGGTCGGCATTGATTGGGTGTTCTGGCCCCTGGACTGCAGGAGGGTCGGGTTGTTGATGTGTTGAGCCCGGGGTTTCGGCCGTCGTTTTGTGCGAGTTCCGAGAACAGGTGCGCGTTCACATCATATGTGTGCGCCAATCGCTCGCTCCACAGCTCACTGGAAGATTGAGTGATCACCAACGGATGTCGCGCGACTAAAGCAGCTGCAGTACATACCTCTCAACACAAGCAGACAGCGGCCGCACACAGCTTGCAGCATGCTGGCACCGGTCGGTGTATTGGATGGACGCTGTTTTTCTGATTCGCTGCTTCAACCATGTGTGCCGCCCATGGAACCTGCCTGGTGTGAGGCTCTGACTCGACGGACTCGTGGGCGAGGTTGGTTGCATGAGGTGTACTCGTGCATGTTCAGCGCCTGTCTTTCTATCTCCTCCTCAATTTTCTGGCCATGTGCGTGCTGCACAGCAGTGCGTCGACATGAGCATTCCATGTCAGCCGAGAAAATGCCGAAACACCGAAACAACAACAACAACAACAACAACCAACACCACGGTGGTCTGTCTTTCTGTGTGTGTTCGTGGGTATTTTCTAAAATGGTACCCATTGTATTTTTTTAAGTAAAATGCAACAAGCCCCTTTTGGCACGCAGGGCCGTCTGGACATGATGTGTAGACTAGTGGAAGAAGCCGCCCACGTCCACGGGTGGCATCCACTCATGTCATGTCGTGGGTGGTTGTCTCCTTATATGCGGCACCCATCCGGAGATGTTCAGTAGTACTGGGTAGAGAGAGATCGGAACTGTTTTTAATGTGAAGACAGCAACAACAACAAGTAGTACAAGGATCAGAGGCGCCAGCAGCAGTGGAGGGAAAGGGTTGTACATCAAATATACTCCGGGTGACACGCAACCGTTCTTGATCTCGTATCAACGCCTTCGTCTCTGCATACTATGACCCCCCTCTCTGTTGGGTGTCATCCTCCACCTTGGCCGACTTCGAGGTTACCCAAAAAACAAGACAATGTAACCCCATCCTAACTCCACCATGCGCCTGCACATTATTGTACACTCCGACAGACAGGTGGCCCCCGGGGTGTTTGAGTTATTGTTTGGAAATTTTGCGTTCTTTTCCCTGTGATCCCTCCCCTGCCATGGCTTTGATAGCCCTGCTGCATATGCCCCTTTCATCAGAGTGGCCACAACGAATCCATCTCTATCGAAGAAAAGTGTCATAGATAGATTAGTAATGAATCCATAGAGTCAGCGAAAGTCCTGTTTTTCCACGATTTCCAGAGCAGCACACAGCAGTGATATCTCCCCCGTGGGTAACAGGTTCATCAAGACAATTTGGTAGCCATCCTGTGCATCTCTCTGTATGTTATGCTGGGAAGGTGTAGAAGGAACGCGTTGGGTAGGTGGTTCGTCGGGTGTGCTGTTGTATCACCCTGAAGAAAAACAGAACACACACAGCAGTAGTGAAACATTTACTCCCTGTTTTCCCGGTGTTGATCCCTCGCCGGCGCCGCGTAGTAACGGTTTCAGCATACATTTTTTTTTCGAGAGCTGGCCGCAGTGCTTCGCCTTGGCGTATGTAAAGCTGTAACTTGTCAGAAATGTATCCGCGGCGTCCTGTAGTTCGTGGAGAGTTGCACGAAATAGTACTTATTGAAGTTCAAATACTACTGCTGTAGGAAGTACCATGAATTACTGACCATATTACCATTCCGCGGTTGGATGCGGACGGATGGTGTCCTTTGTCCCGCGATGATGTGTACCGGCGTTCCAAGTAGAGCTGCTGGCTGCTGGCACCGCGAGAATACTAGCTAGAGAATACCGTCAGACCCGTGAGTTGCTGTCCTGGATAACGGGACAATATGAGTTCAATACCCCGTACCATGTGGATTCGAGCGTCCCTGGGTCGGGCTGAAAAATCCTGTTTTTTCACCGACAGCCGTAGAGTTACTGTCGTTCGTTGTGCACGTGAACAAACGGTCGTTGTGAAGGAAAACCTCTCCTCGCTATTATTAGGCCAATCCGATAGACTATTCAGTTAGCGGCTCTAGACAATTGGTACGCTATCGGAGATGTCTCCATGAGACGGTTCCAACTCCACCGTTATCACCGTTATCGGCACCACCATTATTTCTGCTGTGGCGTAATCGAGCTTCGAAAATCAGCCGGGGGTATGATACCTTGTGTCACCTAGGTACTGTACTGCTTCGAAAATCAGCAGAGTACAGTACAGTAGCACTCGTAACGGGGCCGTCCAAAACACCAGCAGCTATCAACAAATCGCACAGCAGCAGGCAGCCCCATTTCATTCGGAGAACCGACCGGTGTTGTGCGGCACACATTTTTTTGTGATTTTCTTGGACCGGCAATGCTGCTTCGGTCAGAGTTTCCCGACTCGGGGACGACTTCAAGCGTAAAGCCCAAGGGGTCTGATGTTACATAGTTGCAGACGAGAGCCCTTGGTTGCCCCCGTTTGGGTCTTGTGTGGCCAGTTATCTGTCACTGCTATCAACTTACTGCCGCAGCAGCAGCGTCACAACACCTTGGCGCCGTTTTGCTCTCGGTGTTGTGTGGTCAGTCTGCGGAAGATGACACCCTCAGAATCGATGCAGGTTCGGCGGGAGAGGACGACGAAAGGTGTTGGGAGATCCCTAATGTGGACGGCTCGACGCTCACTATCTCCTTCCGGTGAGTTCGCGCTATGTTTGCCATGCTTTAGGCAGCAGCACCTTATTTAGGAATGCGTTCGTCGCGCGCGCTGGTCGCGCGCGAAGCGAAGAGTTGTTGTTTGGTTTTTTTCGAGGGTTTACTCGGTAATTTTGCCGCCGTTAAGTTACCGCCGTGGTGGGCGGTCCCGGTATTTCGCCGTTTCACTTGCTCTCTTCTCCCTCTCTCTCTCTCTATCTCTCTCTCTCTGTCTCTGTCTCTCTCTCTCTCTCCTCTCTTTGGTTACTCTGTAGGCGAGCTGATTTCGCAGCCGGAGACGAGCTGACTGTCGAAGACGACGAGGACACAGATGTTGAATACGAAGAAGACTTAGGGCTGGTCTTAGATGGCGACGTCATCGAAGTCGGGGCGGACGGAGAAGCCAGGGAACTGTTCTACTCATGTGCGCCATCGTCTCGTGCATGCGTTTGGGTTTATATTTTCATCCGATCACGTTCCATGTGTAGTTTCCACTGCAGAACATGAAACTGAAACTGATGCAAAATATAGAATTTCATGTAGAGATAGAAGGTATCTGTTGATGGTGATCGGACTTCAATGCACGCAAGTCGCATTTTCCCGGCTTGCTTTCGCTGGCCTTTGTCCTGGATGATTGGTTTGTCTCAGGGAACCACTCCACAGCACATGGCACGTAACGTTCGTCCCTCCTTTGCCGCGTCAAGCTCCGCGTTGCACGGTTTCGTAAGGGGACATTGAAGACAGTTTTGCAAGTGAGACCTGTGGAGCGAGGCATTGTAGCGATTGGGCTGCCGTGGCAGGATGGCATCAAGAATTCTTCTCACTACAAAGCAACAACATCTGTCTATTGAGGGTAGTACTGATATCTCCGTGTTCTCATTCGCACACACACGCCCGCACCCTGTGCAGTAGTACATATTGTGCTTGCTGTGTCCGTCCACCGAATGGGTTTTTTATTCCGAACATGGAACAATCTGCATTGTATTTAGGCTAATAAGTTCCTTGAGGTGGAATACTCTGAGCAAATTTTCTGATCCAAATACCGCCGCGAAAAGCTTTGTTCTTGTGCTCGTATCGTGAAGTTACCAGGCACCGGTCGTCTTCTTTTTTTTCATGGTGTCTGACCGCAATTTTTTGTGCTGCTGATGCTGCGTGAAGAAATTGTTTCACGCTTTCACCTGTCCTGCCTTTTTGTAGTCCTCCAACCGCTGGTCCTGATTTTTTTCTCCCTCCCCCTTTCGTTCCGTATGTCTGCTGCCGCTGCTGATGCTGTTGATTGTGCTGGGCGTGTGGTGCTCCGATGACCACGACTGCTGTGACGGCGGCGGGTTCCAGCCACGGCGACAGTGAGGTTCAGCGCTTCAAACATCACCGCCGAGAGGACGGTGGTGATAGTCTACAAGAGGACAGTCGACCAGGTGCCCCACCAACCACCGTGTCGCATCGTACCAAACGCGCCACCGATCGTCAAACGACTAGCCCGACGCAGCAACAATAGAGCAACCCCGCATCCTCCTCTTCTCTTCTCTGTACCACATATACTCTGTGGCTATTCCTCGAATAGGTCGTCTTCCTGTGGTTTTATGATTTTTTTTTTAGAGTGAGGGATACATGGCCGACGTCACCCCAAAGGAATTTTCCAGGAATATGATGTTTCCGGTCGATTTTTGCCATGCGAGAGCCCCATTTGGTGACCCGTGTCCCAGCGGAACGAGAGAGAGCGAACTGGCAAGCGTTACCAATCGTACGAGACTGTTCCGTCCAAGGAGACAGAGAATAACGCACAGAGGCCAAGGATGAGCACGGAGGACGGCAGGAGGGCATGTAGACATCCGAAAACATACTTCCCAGCCATGGAATGTCACCTTCTTTCCCCCACCAATCCGCCCTTCGCCCTCAACGCTCCTCCTCGATATTTTCCCTTGTTTCTTTTCGGAACAACCGGTGCAGCAGATCAGCACATCCTTCCTGTTCAACTCGACCCTGATTCTGCTGGGCTTCGTCTGGTGCGGGGTGACCTTCGCCAGGCTGGTCTGCGTGCACCGTGCGCGTGAGAGCGCCCTGAGCGGCGCCCACTTCTCGGACAGGTGTGTGGTAACGGCTGCACACACACACGGGGCGTACAATCCGATAGGTTTCGAATTTGGCCATGGCGGGACGGCCTGTTTGTGTTTTTTTTCTTCTCTTTTTTCTCTTGGTTGGCACCTGTCGGAAGGTGCTGCATCGATTTCAAGTGATGCGGTTATTTTACTCTCACAGCTTCCAATGGGTTATTCCGATACACACGCTGGGTTTGAAGCGATTCGCGAATGGTGCAAGTCGAATCCCAGTTGCTTGCGATGCACGCCAGTTCGAGATAATTACATCCTTCTCACGGATTCAGGAAATATTTAGTACGTCGGGTGAGACTCGTTGACTTTCGAATTGTTTCGACGTGCTGCACCAACGCGCTCTTTAGTCCTTTGGAGAGTTATTGCTCACAGCACAAAAGATGAAAATTCATGCGCGTTCGCCGTTCGCTGCTTGCGTTACCCCGTGAACCACCCAGCGAAGTGCTGACGACTCGCATGTGCGATAGGCACTATAAATATCGGTCGTTTCGATGCCCTCTTTTACGCCCGTTCACGGCTCCGACGGCCTTTCGTGCTGTAGGAACTTGTCGGTCTTTTTTCTTGTGCCCTCTTTTGCGCCCGTCTGCCGTAGCTTACCGCTCCCGACTTGCTGTCTATTTTCTTCTTGTGCCGCACGACAGGAGGGGTGGCCGGGGCGATCAAACGGGCGCAGGGTTTACGGGGACGGGTCTTGGGGCGGCGACATCGGCGGGGCCAGCGGGTCTCACCCCCGCACAGATTCGGAGCCTTGAGCAGACCAACGTGCTCCCGAAACACAGGCGGTTCGGGTCGAAACTGGCCGGCGGCGGGGGCGACATGGATGTGGAGAAGGGGTGGGGTGTCGGGGGCCCCGGGAAGGGGACCGAACCGGCAGCGGCAGGGGAGGGGGTGGAAGAGGAGGCGACGTGCGCGATCTGCCTGTGCGAGGAGGAAGACGGGCAGGACCTGAGGGTGCTGCCGTGCGGGCACTTCTTCCACGCCGGCTGCGTCGACGTCTGGCTGGCGCAGAGCCCGACGTGCCCGTTCTGCAAGCAGCCCGTCGAGCCGCCCTCTACCGAGAGCAAGGCCGGCCTCGTCGGCTCGTCCGCGGTGCCGGTCAGAAGCTTGCGCCGGTGGCTTCGGAATCACGAGCGGGGACCGGGGGCTGTGGTGGCTCAGACGGCACCCCCGGGGGGTCCAACGGGCGGGGAAGTTGAGATGGGCAGCGGAGGTGCAACGAGTGGGGTGCTCTCTGAGCCCGTGGTTGCGAGGACAAGCGGGCTCGTCGGCGGTGGTTCCGGCGGTGGTTTCGGCGGTGTCGATGTTGCCGCTGACGGAGGTGACGCCGACCGACCCCGAGCGGCGTCACAGGGCGGTGGCTCGTCATCTGAAGTGGTCGTTACGTTGGAGGAGGAGGAGGGGGAGGAGGGGGAGCAAGGGCAAGGAGAGCCTCCGGCGGCGGCGCCGCCGCCGCCGCCTACTTCGACGGCTCCGGGAGTCGCCTCCCTGTTGCCGGTATTACCCCCGGCCGCGGTGGCCGGCCATGAGGCCAACCCCGCGGCGACGAGTCCCTCGCCCGGGGGGGGGGCGGAGGCGTTCCCCGCGGCGGCGGCGGCGGCGGCGGCGGCTGCTGGGGATGAGCAATCGGTGGGAGGCCCAACGGACGTGCACCCGGCTGCGGTAGCTGCAGTGGACGTCCCAGACCCGCTCTCCGTATCGGCGTCGAGGTTCGAGGAGCGGGCTTCGGCGTCTACCACCGCCTGAGGGTAAAATCATGGGAGGAGGAGAAAGAAAGGGTGGGTGGGGGCAGTGATGAGCAAGCGTAGCCCGATATTGAGTGTGTCTGTATATACTTTCGTTTTGTCGCAGGGCGAATAGCGCCGCCGGCATAGACGGCCGAGGGGGGCAAAACGCGGCATTGTATGATGTTCGATCCCCCGGGGTACTTGGAGAAATTATCGAAGAGGCAACCGGCCGATTGAGGGGGCCGCCTGACAGGGCGGGTGGGCGAGCCGTGTTGCGATGTGTTGTAAGTAGAGAGGAGCCGGGGCTGTCTTTTGCTGTGTTTGAGGGTTATATGCGTATGCCTCTGTGTTGAGCGGGCTGTACGAACGAACAAGTAGTTGGTTTTGTTTTTGTCCAAGCACCGTTGGTGGCGAGACTTGCAGGAGGGACCTGACCGCCCCCGCCCGCCCCCCGCCCTCGATGAAGGTTTTGTAGGTGCGACAGCTTTTATTTCGTGAATTTGCGATGTACCCGTGTTCACAATGTTTGTTGCTGATCCCACCCCCAGTGTTTTTTCACGGGAGCAGATTAAAACACACGCGATGGGATTGGGGTTGGTTCTGCGAGCACGGCGGTTGTGGTGTAGCCAACACGTCCCATTCTAGTTATAGGGTTAAATGTGAGGGTGAGTCTTATGAGCAAGACTCATGCATACACCCGGTGTCTTTTGGCCGGTCGGGGCTGTGGGTTTAAACCCCGGCTCGCTGTACCGTTTATTGGCGCGTTCATCGTTAGTAGGCATAATGCACTGAGTCGTTGACGAAGCGAAGAGCAATGCTGAATCCTCTCTGCACGATAGATAGTGAAGGCATGGACATGACACCGGATCGCACCTTGCGTTGTAGGTGAACGTATGGTTCGAGTATTTCTATTAATGAACTACTTCTTTGTTTTCAAGAGGCTCACTTGCCGAGCAGCTTTCTTGTGCCTCTCTCTGTCTGTGTTGTTTGTCTTGAGACGATGGTGGCCCACCGCAGTTCTAGCGCCTACGGATATGTAAGTGTGGCGATCCCAATTGGTCGTTCAAATATTTTAATCGATTGCCGGTCGGTATACATGGCTGGCTATACAACACACGGGTTACCTTCCTGATGTCGCGAGCGATTTTGCGCCACACTAATCGTTCAAATATTTTCGTTCAAATATTTTAGTCGATTGCCGGTCGGTATACATGGCTGGCTATACAACACACGGGTTACCTTCCTGATGTCGCGAGCGATTTTGCGCCACACTAATCAAGTACAGAGCTGCAGCAATCTGCCTGCTTCACTTGGATAGCGCTTGAACGATCAACTTTAACCTTCCTTCATGCTTGATGGTGTCGTCGGGCGGACCCACAGCGAGCGCACCTCATAGGATCAATTCTGGCCGTGTTTGCGCTGATATTTTTTTGGCCGTGAGATTTGTCATGTATGTTGGTTGTCAGGCTTTGGGGTGTGCACGAGGGTTGGTGGGCGGATGCCGGTGCAGCAGTATGCTTTGGGATGTCGTGATAACAACTTGCTGCGTCGGGTGGGCATTATTAGCGACACGTGTAGCATAGCGCACGGGTGAGCCAACGAAAAGAACGATGGTGAGGAACCGTTGTGCCGCCCGCACGATTCACGCGGTGTGAGAAGAGGCATGTCGGTGTAGTAGAAGAGAGAGCATGGAGGTGTGCATGCCTTGGTGGCGGCAACGCTGTGCTTCGGTCTATCTATTGGATGTGGTGCTGGGCTTATCAGATTTGCTGATTTGTGGTAGAAATTGTATGATGTTTGTTTTTTTTCGTGTTTGATGGTTGTGTGCGGCGATTTTATCCCTGGCCGGATGACCGTCCTTACTTTTGTTTTCCTTGTGACCGGTTTTGCCGTGTTTATCTTGGCCAGCCTTGAGTTTTGGCCGTTTCGGCACGCCGCTGCGGGAGTCCGCCTATCTCCCCCGAAAGAAATGATTGTGCCCGTTAAGACATGAAAGACATGCTCCTGGTTTGAGGTCGTTATGTCGATCGCATGTTGTGCATCAGTTTGCTCTGGCCAGCCGTTTCTCGTCGTTTCTTGGTGTGTTGTGTACGCTGGGTATTGTTTTGTGCGCCGCCGCCGGTTCCACTTTATAGAGTAGCGAGAGGAAGGGAAGAGTTTTGTGTGTAGATCCCAGCTATTAATAATGCATAGTTGACGAGACCTTAACTTTGTTACCGGTCTGCAAAGAAATGTAGCAAATAAAGGTGGGCAGGGGTGGGTGAAGCTGCGGCGTGATGCGGACAAACACAACAGCGACCTACCTCAAAGAAGTCCCACCAGAACAGCAAGGTGTGTGTTGAGCGAGGGACAACCTTCCTACTTGCTGCGTGATTCGTTTCACATTTTGCTCACACTGAGGCCGCCCAACACCGGTGCAGACGAAGGGGTATTAACCCATATGCCCTGCGTACGGTGTGCAATCTAGGTCCTCCTAACGGAATAATACCTGTAGGCCACCATCATGGCGACATGGGGGCGTCTTTCTCCTTCCCGTCGCTCAGGACGTTTAGACTAGACGTAGACAAAGCCCTCTTTGGATGATGGATCTATCTGTAGCCTAGATTGCATGTGCATGCATAGCTCCGACTTTGTTTGGCCGCCCTGTGGCTGCTTGTTCTGCCTCCTGCGGCCGCGGCACACCAGCCCTTGTGTTGGGTAGAATTTAGTTGTAGCAGCAAGATAATCATCCCAGGACCGTTCCATAGATCGCACCCCTGGATCCAGGAACCGGTACTTGTACAGAGAGGTACGGGACATTGACGCCAGATCACATACATGTATTGGTGTCGACGAGGTACGCTCATGGAGAGAAATATAAAGACCACCGAAAGACTTCTGTCTACGTGCTCTGGCTTGGTTCTGGCCCTGGTCCGGGGAGAGCGTTCACAGTCAGCACGGGGGGCGGGTGGCACCCTGTGGAGTGGATTTTGTTCGTCATGTTTTGTTACCGCCCAAAAAGACAGAAAACGGAAAACCCCGAAAACCCGACGAACGAACAAATTCCAGCAAGTTCCGAACAAATTCCACGCAGCCCTGGCGCTGTCCTCGCTGTCTGTGTGCCCATACTTCGAACACGGGGTATTAAAAATCGTGCTTCATCATGACGAACATCCTTCCCGAGTCTTGCAGCGTTACACTTGACGGAGCACACGGCCTGACAACACAGACAAAAGAGTGCTTATTTAGAATCTGGCGTTGCAATACTACTCTGTTGTAGCTGTTCCCCTCGTTGTTCGCACCCGGTTGCGTTTGGTTTGCGGCTTTCACCCCACTGCCTGTTCGGGACAATGCATTCGAGGTGAACTTGGAATTTCTCTGTTCTGTTCCAAAAAAGCGAGTATTTCACCTTTCATCAGCATTCGTGAGGTTCAGCACAATGGTGCTGCGTTTTCTGTAGCCATCATCGCGTGCAGCACTACGAATGCAGAGGAGCTGTGGGTTCGGTCTCTTTGGACTTGTCAAAAAATGTCGTGCTCTTCGAAGTGCGTACGCTGCTGCTGCTGCTGCTGCTGCTGTAGTCAACGGTCCTCCGTAATCATACTGTATGAGAAAAATCATCTTGGCCCAAACTCACCCAAGCGGCAATGCACCGAGCTATATCCATGCCGTTCTAAGCGGATCCATCACGCTTAATTCTCTTCACCACACCGTTCCCGACATTATACTCGACGCACCGCTGGTCCACGGCACCACGCACTCGACTACTCACTGCTGCTGCTGTTGTACGCATTCCTTGGTCTTAGGACGGACGACAAACTCCCTTCTGAATGTACTCGCAGGTGCCTGCCGCAGGCGCAGAGGTAAGGAAAGGTTGATGTACATGAGCACTACAACAACCAAAGCCAGCACAGCAACAACACCGGCTGCGGCAGCGTTGGTGCAAGTCGCAGGTTAGTCTTCCCTGCGAGAGCGTACTCTGAGCAGAAGAGCACACAATAGATATGGCTGTGTGTGAAGGAAGGGTCATCACCATGACTGTAGCGCCCCGTATGTTGCTGCTGACTGCGATGGATGCAGGAGACATCGTGCATGTAATGCATACGACATCAACACCGTATCTATCGACGGAACCTTTGGGTCTCTGTACATCCGAACGCACCGTCGACCGTTGGCTGTTTTCGAGGGAGACTTGATGGATTCACTCTGGCATGCACCCTCAAACGGAACAGGACCCTCACTCGTCTCTCCCGAGACGATCAAGGCCTCGATCGATACCGCTACTGTTACATACAGCACAGCGGGACATTGCTGCTGCGGGATATCGATCAGTCTACAGTTTCCCAGTCAACTGTTGGTGACATCATCACCGGTGTACTGCCTGGACCATCGAAGAATCAGGATCTGGGATAACCATCCTCCTACGTGTATACATAGCAGCATGACCGTTCGGTGTATGCATGTACTGTACCACAGTAGTACACGAGGATATCCTCGCCAGGGTATCGCGTGTTTCATGTTTCAAGCCGTGTCTCACCCAGAACTACTGCTGCTGTGCGTGTTAGAAGCCCGTGTCCCACTCAGAAATACTGCTGTGTGCATCAGTTATGCTGTATCGACCCGCTGGGCTGTAGTAGTCTCACTACTGCTTCTGCTGTAGAGGGCGGGAAGAACAATATCCGAAAATAAATGGGAGATCTTCATGTACGTGCACAGCAAAAAAACGTTGCACAGAGATCAGGGTATTTTTCAATGAAGTGAAGATTGATTGACGAGACTTGAAACGAGTGGGTGAACCGGTAGTCTCTCTGGATGCTGTCATAATTACCTGGTACATATGATATGTCAGTTGTAGTATGTTTCATTATTTTACGTGATGTGCTCGAAGGGGGCGGGCAGACTGACGCAGTATGCGGTGTAGCATCTGTTTCCAACATGCATCCACCATCCATTATTAGTAAATAAAGTGGACTATACTTCACCAGCTGCTGCCGAACGGCTTTCTTTGTCCAGCCTAGCCCAGCACCACGGGGACGGTTGTTGTGAGGTTCACACGTGTAGCAATCCCTGAAGATCCACTCACTTGTTGGTTGTTATTGTGTCTCTCTCTTGATTAATTCTCATTAATGCAGTAGTAGCACACTTGCCGAGTCCTAGGCAGCTGCTTCGGATAGACTGAACAGAAGGGGGCGCGGGCCGCTCCTTGCTGAGAGGGAGATGCTATGGCTAGACTATATCCCATGTTTAGCGACAATCCAAAGGAGTTGCAGTTCCCGCAGATCTACATATCTTGCCTAGAACTACCGTTGAGATCCTTGCTCCAATCCCTAACACGGTGGTCGGTGTAGACTGTACTTGCGTGTCCAACATCAAGTACTGAGAAGATAATTCGTCGTTTGAGGAAGGTGTGAATACTGTAGCCCCGGGCATCGTCACGGAATTACAGCTAATATTGTTATGTTCTGGAAGGACAGACTTTACTCGTGCGGCACATCCGCCGGGAAGACTTGTTGGCGTCTGGTCATGATCTCATCGCGGTAAGCTTGCGATCTTTAGTGGCCTGTCCGTTGTCTCGCTCCTGCTACCGCTCTGATGAAGCGGTCTCCAAACAAACTTACTTGCCACCTAGACTGCTCTGTCTGTAAGAGCACCACCATCCGTGATATTTTATTGCAGTAGAAGAACAAGGGTAAATACCGGGATACTATGTAGTTGCTTGGTGCGACGATGTTTGTTTGTCGAACTGCGGTACACGCCGTTGCTCCCAGACACAGTGATTGACGTGCCTTGTTGTCATCGTATGGTCATTCGAAGGTGCTCTGCAGATCAGGAAGTGTTTAGAGGTGTCCGTGGGCGTTTGTTTATGGACGCCCGTGGAAGTTGATGGACACGTCCGTGGACGCCCATGGCAGTGTCGACGGACGGACACGTCCATGGCATGGTCAAAACATCTACATACATACTACTCCGTAGATACAAATATACATCGGCCGGTATGGGTGCTCCTGGAGCTCATGATGCTGCCCTTTCACTTCGTGCTGCTACACCACCTCTCAGGAGTGCGACTTCGAGGGTCGTGCGGTAGCTCAGCCGCAGGAGTCAGTCGACCGTTCGCCATTGGCGACATTCTTGTTGTCCGGTAGCCGCGAGCAGCACCTCGTCTTCACGGGATTGGACGGAGCTGGCCCACACTTGGCATATCTCACCTCCACCGTGCACTTTTCGATTAGCGCTGGACACAGCCTGGAGAGGGCTGGGGGTCCAATGCAGGTATGCGTATGATGTAGGTGCGGGATTGCATTTGTCCAAGGCTGGCAAACCCGTGTGCTTCCCGCGAGGAAATCCAGGCGTACAAGTACCTACCATGGTATATTTAGAGCGCCAGCGACAGAGAGGTTTTACGACCGGACAGATGGTGAATTCAAACAAATTGTCATAATCGTCTCGAAAACTTGATGTTGAGCTCCGACGTTACATTCACGAACGCCTCACTATTAGACTATGGCGGCCGTTTCCTTTCTTCCGACTGCGTTCAGGTGGGGCAAGACGGGCGAGTCTACGTCGCAGTCAAGTATCCCAGTATCAGCGAGCTCTGGCCGGAGATCTACAACAATAGATCCATCCGAGTCGTGCAGGTATGGCATGATTTCGTCATATCAAGTATCAGCGTGACGGGATGAATGTCAATGAGAATCCTGCGCTGTGCTTTACCACGCTTGATTTGCCAGCCGAAAAGTCTCAACATACGTACGTAAGCTTGTGCCGATCGACGATCAAAATTGTCAATATAAGGTTGTCGATGCGCCTGCCGTGTTGCGTTGAAAGTATCGTGTTTGGACGGCCATGGAGCTATCCATCGTCGAGTGCCCCTTCGGAGCTCGTATGCATTCTCCCCCCACACAAAAACGGGGAAGAAATGCTGAGGTTCCTTGACAGTAGCGAGATGAAGGTGTTGAACGGTAGAGTACGAAAGACAGAACCGGAATGGACTAGGCAATGTTTCAAAAAAGGAGAACGCTCCATCCTTGACTATATAGTCGTAGAGAATGGGGGGAAAGAGACGGAAGTACGAGTATGCACAACGGATGTAGGCACTACAGACCACGCGTTGGTGTGGACAGCCCTACAACAGAAGAGAGTCATACAGAGTAGGCGACGCAGGAAAATGTACAGATGGAGAATAGATAAGCTAGAAGTAGAAGAAACGAGGGTAGAGTTCCAAGAAGAGATGGCTATAAACGACAAGAAACTCTCGGAGTTGATGGAGGCAATGGGTACACCGAAGGATGCCGAAGGCCGGGACCAGGCCGGGTCTAGAATCATAGAAGGGTGGGAAGAGCTGGTAAACACAACAGCAAGCAGAGTTCTAGGTAGAAAGTTGATAGTTGGTAAGAGAGCAGTGAAGTGGTGGGACGAAGAAATCAAGCAAGCAATTCGAGTACGTAGAGAGTCACACGCAAAATATGCGGCAGGGAAAACAGATGCAGGATGGAAGGAGTATGTTGAAAGTAGAAAGAGGGTGAAGGAGTTGGTCGTGAAGAAGAAGAAAGGGTTGTGGGAGGAAGTAGTCCAAAAGACTAACGAAGATTTTGAGGGGGGGATGAAGCAAATGTGGGTAGGAATTCAAGGGATAGTGGGCAACAAAAGAGGGGGAGACACGGAAATAACGACACTAAGATCTGCCGAGGGTAAGATGGTAAGCAGTTCTAAAGGAAAGAGGGAAGTACTAGTAGAGCAATACCGCAAACTTGGGACACCCACCACCAACGACAACTTCGACTCGGAGTTTGAGAAGGAAATCGACTCGTGGGCAGAGGAAAACGTTGAAAGATCTCAGAGGGAACGTAGTGATGTAGACGGGTTGCAGGGAGAGTTCATACGAGAAGAGGTAGAGGACTGCGTAGCGAAACTCAAGAATAGAAAAGCGGCAGGGGCTGATGGAATTGTGAACGAGCTTTTGAAACAGGGGGGGGAGGGGATGATTAACATGTTGGTCCGGATATTCAACTGGATATGGAAACACGAGTACGCGCCGAAGAGATGGAGAGAAGGAGTAGTCGTGAACCTGTTCAAAAAGGGGGATAAAGCTGACTTGGGGAATTATAGAGGGATAACCCTGTTGAGCACAGTGGGGAAACTGTTTGGCAAGATGATAGACAATAGAATGGGAGACATGTTGGAGGGGAAACAAAAGATCAGCGAAGGACAAGCTGGATTTAGACCAGATCGTAGTTGTGTAGACCATGTATATACGTTGAGTGAAATCATCCAAGGTAGGAAAGACGCCGGGCGTACGACATACTGTTTCTTCCTCGATATACAAAAAGCCTACGACACCGTATGGCGCAATGGATTGTGGGAAAAGATGTGGGACATCGGCATCCGGGGGAAAATGTGGAGGATGTTGAAAAAGATGACAGAATGCACAAGAAGTGCGGTGATGTTGGATGGGGAAATTTCGAAGTACGTGGATATACTCCAAGGAGTCGCACAGGGCTGTACGATGTCACCCACTCTTTTTAAGATTTACATCAACGATTTGATAAGGGCGGTTGAAGCAGTAAGACAGGGAGTCCAAGTAGAGGGAAAGAGTGTGTCCGGACTGATGTTTGCAGATGATTTCGTGGGGGTATCCGAAACACCAGAAGGGTTGCAAGAACAAATAGATGCGGCGGTAGGATACACCCGAAAATGGAGACTGTCGGCGAACGTAGGAAAATGCGCAGTAGTGGTCTGTAACGAAGATAAGAAAAATCCCGTAGAAATTCAAATGGAAATGGGGGGAGGAAGAACTACCGGTAGTAGACAAGTATACGTACCTGGAGTAGAGATTTCGAAGGAGTGCTCATGGGACGCACACATAGCGAAGTTGATTGGGAAGGGTAAAGCTCAGATAGGCAAGATGGACGAGATCCTTACGGACCCACACCTAGACACTAGGATTAAGAGGTGTATTCTCTTGAAGGTGATTGTACCTAAGCTAGAGTATGCAGGAGAGATATGGGAAGGTAACGAAAAGGCCGTTAAGCAGCTGGAAACGGTGCAGATGGCAGCGGCCAAGAAAATAGTAGGATGTTCAACTACAACGAGCAACACTGTATTGAGAGCAGAATTGGGAATGTACTCTCTTAAAACAAAGAGAGACATGCAGAAGTTGAAGTGGCAGTACAAGGTAAGTAGAATGTCGGACGATAGACTACCAGCCATGGTTGACGAGGCAGCTTGGGGAAAAGCGACTCCAGGGAAGAAGGGAATCAGATGGGACAAGGTGGTAGAGAAGGTTTGGAAGGAGATAGGAGACGAGGAGGAGACGTTGGACACGGAAGGGTTCGGGGGGTTCAAGACGAAAGTCAAGGAGATGCTAGAGAGTAGGGAGGAGACAACCCTTCGGAAGACGGTACGAAGCGAAGACCACTTGGAGATATACGGGAAGTTGAAAGAAGGGATAGGGATGAAGAAGTACTTGGACGGCCCCATGGACTATGCGACAAAGCTGAAATTGCAATTTCGAGTAGGCGATCTGGACTTGCCAGAACGGAGGAAGAGGTATACCAGCCGTAGGAGAGAGGAAGAGGAGGATAGACACACATGTCCATGTGGCAAATCGGAGGAGAGTAGACCCCACATAGTTGGGGAGTGTGAGTTGTACAGGAAGGAAAGAGAGGATCTCGAGGAGGAAATGAGACAGAGAGGGTGTGACATGGACAAGTTTGGTAAATTAGACAACAGCGAAAAAACGATCGCGATAATTGGGGATAGATGGTGGGCACAAGAGGCCCTAGAGGACGGGGATAAGATGTGCAAGAAATTTTTATGGAGTTTGTGGCAGAAACGTAAAGAGCTCCCAAATGTTGGTGGTGTCTCTAGTAGGTGTAGGAACGGTGCTCCGTCTCGAAAGGGACGCGTGGTCAATGGTCAAATGACTACGGCAAGCAACAAATGAGTACGCCCCCCCCCCCCCCCCCACCCGTTCCGGCATCTGTCTGCACCCTTCCCACAAACAAACGTGAGCTAAGCCGTCGTTGTTCGTCGTTGGATGATACACAGGTGGATGTCTATGTTACGGTTCGATCAGGGCACGAAACTATTCGTCACCCCGGCACCGACCAGAAGGTGATGGTGTGCCAACCCATACTGTTGCCACGTTAATGTGCGGTAATGATACGTCGGTTCAAATTCCCACGAAATGTAGTTCTACGATGGAGGCTACACCCCTTTGGCACCTCAGAATAGGGTACGACAAGCTTAACGCACATGTGGTTTTCTTCCGAAATAGGCTCTTGAATGGATGCTGTTTCCACGAGTCTGATTATCAGCAAGTTTCTTCGCTCGGTCGGGCGAAATTTGTCGAACGATCGACATGAGACCTTCCTCAACGTTACCCCTGTCAACGAGATTTTCCGTCTTGGAGTTGAAAGATTCAACGGATTCCCATCTTCTTCCTTTGAACTCACAGCCTAGTTCGCTCCCTAGGCCAAAAAATA
The DNA here is from genome assembly GCA_000310025.1 of Ectocarpus siliculosus. Lineage (NCBI taxonomy): Eukaryota > Phaeophyceae > Ectocarpales > Ectocarpaceae > Ectocarpus > Ectocarpus siliculosus. Next base: position 791,757 of record FN649728.1, on the reverse strand, counting down.
GCCTCGTTTCACGGTGTCGCATCGTAACTCCTCTCCTCCTCATGCACCTTGCAAATCCCGGCACTTTCGACGGTCCATTGGCTATTAACCCCACCCACCCGCCCTATCCATCTTGGCGCCCCCTCTCTCCTTGTCCCGCAACACAGGTTACGTACCGACGCGACAGAACCCCTGCGGACAACATCGTACTTTGGAGACCCCAAGACAAAGTAAACACGATAAGGAGGCCGTAATGGGTTGGTAAAACATCCACCTCGTCCTTGCACGGAGGTAGATGGGTTTTACGATAACAACGTGAATGCAATGCCGGTGTAAGTACATACATGTGTTGTGATGTGTAGTCGTGGGGTTGTGCCAGACAGAGTGATTGAATTAGGTATTTTGTTGAACTTTGACGAATGAATGAGGGGGTTGGACGCCTTGAGTTTTCGCCTAGTTTTGTAGTGTCTGTGTGAGGAACCACTTGAGTGAAGCCACTCAATACGGCTGCAATTACGGCAGGGTTGGGCCTGAGACAAGCCACGTTCATGTCATGGCTCGTTTGTTTGTGAGTTTGGCATACCCAAAGAAGTTCTTCGGCATTGGCCGCCGTGTACCATCCCCTACACCTGAGCTGTTGAGCATTCCCCAGTATAGAAAATACGAACTGTGGGGGGGGGGGGTGGGAGAATTGTGCCTGGGGCGCACGGCCACAGGTGTCACGTGTAGACTAGTGACTGTACGCCAAGCAACGCGATAATAAGTGGCAACAGTTGATACATTGTCCTCTCGGTTTTCTTCTGTCTGGAACTTTCCCATGGTGAGACTGCATGCAGTATCTATGCGCCCTCTCTTTCACACCTGCCAGACTTTGAGGCCAGCCTAGAAGGGGCGGGTTGTTGTTATTGTTGTTGTTCATGATGTATGTGTTGTTGTGGTGGTGGTTATGGTTGTTGTGGTGGTGGTTGTCGGTGTCGTTGTTGCTATTGTTATTATTGTTGCTATTGTTGTTGTTACCATTTTTCCGTTTACATCCTTAGCAAAGCTTAAAAGCGACCACCATCTCGGTGCCCCTGCCGACAATGACAATATTAGGAAACGCGTTCTCTGGGTTCTCTCGTCTCCCCTCTCAATTCGTCTTGGCAATGGGAAGGGGGGGCTTCGGAGGGGTTGCCATTTCCCCGCCGCAAGTACCGTGACCGTTGCCAATCTTCCTGCTCCGGCTTCTTGCATGTTTGTTTGCTCGTAGATGCATGTTGTTTTGGCCCACAGTCATCACGTCGTTGCGGGTTCCAAAAGCGAGAAGTCCTCGGAAACGTTTGTTGCCGTTTGTGTCTGGGGAGTGCCCCGTAAAACGCCAACAAGTTCCTGGCCTCCCCAATGGAGGCTTCATGTCCGGGGGTGATGGTTTGTTGTTGTCAGAGCAAGCCGTGAGACTCTTCTTACTTTTGCGCTGTCCCCTGCAGGCGCTCTCGGTGAGTTTTGCAGAGGACCAGCTTCTTCTTCACCCTATACAGGGAAGGTCCAGGAACCGCCCCCAGCCAAACACGGTAAACTGCTCCGACGCCGGCGCTCCCTCCTAACCGAGGTCCTTCGCCATCACAGCTTCATCGCCAGGAGGAACACCTCCACGACTTAGGTTTTGCGGCCCGCACGGTCGGAAAGTTTCGCCCATTCGTGTGCATATAAATTTCCACTGCGAAAGAATCATGTGTCAGGTGAAAAGCTGGAGGAGGATGCCACCCCGCCCCCTCGTGATGCCACCTCCGGCCACGACACCTCTTGCGCGGGCGGCGAGGTACCGCCACGCGCCTCCTTGCCACTGCTGTCTGGCGATCTCACCCCACGAACCGTCCGCCTACGAACAACAACAATGTGGCTCCTGCTATGCCACTAGAGAACCGACGCCCCGTACGGTCTCATACGCGCCCTCCCTTTTTCGCAGCTTCCGGCCGACACGGCCACGACCCCGGGTTTTCACCTCTTTTCCTTGCGGGTCGGCTTGTGAGTGTCTCCATCGGTCTTCTTGCCGAGAGTTAGGAGATCGTGACCATAAAGTTCGCAATCCCCCATCATCCGCGCGAAGGAGATCAAACGCTCGCTGCCTGCCGGCATGCAGTCGATCGAGAGAAGATCACTCCCAAGCATCGACGACCTGAAAGCCGGTTGACGATCGACTCAAGTGATGACGGCGTTGTCAAAACCGCCGGAGGAAACATCGGTCCGGCGGTAAGTGGCGCGTGCCTACGGAGATTTTCAGGTAGAGAACGGTGAGAAGCCATTATTTGCGTCGGGGTTGGCAGCTCGTATCCAACACCCCGAGCCCTCCCCCCCGTTTGGGTTGATGCGGGGAGTGACGTGCACTCTTGCCAAGCAGGTTTCGGTGTCGGGTAGCGGTGATGGCGGTTTTTGTTGCTTCTGCTGGGTCCAGGTTGGGGAGCAAGCTTGCCTCGTCGTGAAGGACTGTTGGGTTTTGTGTGTCCAGGTGAACTTCAACAGAGATGCGTATGCGCATGATGTACAGTAGTAGTAGTCCACGACAACAACTTGAAGGCTACATGTTGCTAAACAGCGTTGAGCTGTTTGTTTTGTCTGAGGCGCGCTCTACCATTCCAAGGCACCCGTTACCATTGGACGAAACACATACACACACAAGGAGAGAGGAAAGCACCTGGGAGGTATTTACCTACCACCTACAGCAGCAGTAGACTTTATAATCCCGGCGGGCGGGTAGACATTACCGATGGAAACTGCTGTGTGTTGTCCGGTATCACGGTGTGATCTGGGGTGGTAGAGGACGATGTGCAGGTACCCAGCATGAAACATAAACTACATGTGTATGCATACGAAACCGGGCATTTGGCACAGAATCTACTCTGTAGGATAGGTATATACCCACATACTACGATCGATTTGCGTGTATGATATCACAATACTCTATGCATTCAGTAGTCCCGGAAGGTGTTGTAAAAGCCTCCGCGGAATATTATACATTGGAGATAACTACAGCATGCTGATTACGCGTGGCCAGATCGATACAGAGAGGTGCGACAATGTACGATTCGCACCAGGTCGTTTTTGTGGTGGAGTACTGGAGCAGGTATGAACAGGAGCATTGTCACATACCCACTCGCCGGGTAGGCAAATCATACGGACGGGCTCATTGGTGCAAGAGAGAGAGCGGTGTGTCGGCAACAATCTGTCCGAGCAGCGAGCGCGTTTTGGCACGGGTGGCCCGGTCAGCAAATAATTTTGGTTTGTGAAGGTTTTGTATGAATAAACTGTTGTTCCGTCTTCAAATTCCAACCATCTCCATCCCTCGGAACGGTTTTTAATGTGAAGACAACAACAACAACAACAACAATCCCTGGATGTTTGGGTGGAGCCTTCGTCCGCGGGTTTCTACCACACAACAGCCCCTTGTTTGCTGCTGTGTGCCCCATGCACCTCGACCGCTTTGCCCTGCAGCAGCCACGACTGACTGCCCTGTGGCGGAATTAGAAAATGAACCTTCCGAGGGCCGTTAGGCGGACATACCGAAAGGACACCCCGGAGGGAGCAAGGGTTGGTGCACCGGAAATGGGCGGTATGCTGAATTTAGAATGGTTGACACCCAAATCTGTCCACCCAGAAACAATTCTGAGAAAATTCTGAACCACCGATTGACGAGGGTTCGGGGCTGCTGCCGGTTCCGTTTGGTCCGCCTCTTGCGGTCGGGAGAGAGGAAATCCGAACCGTTCAACACCGGGAGTCATTGTAGGAGATGCCGGTACGCTGTGTGGCACAGCCATCGGTGGCCATCCCCGGGTTCAACCGCATACTGACCCTTACCGCGCGTCCAGACCCTTCATTCACAACTTCGTCGAGATTCTCCGAGAGTGCAGCAGACCGTAGCATGAACGGGTTGGCATTACAGATGCAACGCATGCTTCACAACTTTCGTTCTTGGCTCTCTGCTTTGAAAAGAAAGTGTCCGCGCCTGTTGGACTTCTATTCACAGATGATGCTTGGATGCTCTCCAACGGTACTCGGACAGAAGAGAGATGCGACTTTGGATGTGCTGGTCTTGTGTGCAGTCAAACCAGCTCTCACTGAACCAAGAGACCTTGCTGTCATTCGCACACATCCGCCACAACACCTTTCTCTTGCCCTACAGCAGTTCGACAGCTCCGCTACAGCAGACAGCAAACCACCCCGTGCGGCCACGTTGACACGTACTGCAATCGCCCCCGGACGGACTACTACCTACCGAGACCTGACAGCTGAATGTGCTCGCAGGTGAGCATAGATGTTTAGATAGGTGCCGACACAAGGGACAGAGACATGGATGTGAACTTTTCTTGAGTGCAGCGGGGATAACGTCAGCGAAGCGGCTGATTGTTGGCAGGTTTGTAGCCTGTGCTCCTCCTCTCTGCCGCACCGTACTGCAGTAGCGCGGCGCATCGCAGCACAGCAGCGCAGGGCCGCAGAGAGGGCATCATCAGGATCGCGGTGAAGAGTATACTTTTCGCTCACAGAACAATACTACTTTTTTTTGTGATAGCGCGAATCTAGAGAGGACGTATTCCACCACCCCAGGGCGAGTTCAGTGTTCAAAGACCACTTTTGTTTCGTCCGAGAGGAATCCATCAACGCCATCGATTGACCGGACTACGTCCCCTAGTTGTCTCTGGCAGCGGTACTCGAGCAGCCGTCGTCGACGGTAACGGCATCGACCTCCTCAACGGACAGCCAGCAGTTTAACGTGCAAAAAACTTCTGCTTATCGGTGCACCGCCCAGACCAGGGTGTAGGGTATCAATGGGTACACGGATACTTCAACCCGGGATGTCACTGCCTCAACACAGCCGATAAATAGGGATAGCTACACGTGATTGTAGGTGCCGCGTGCAACCTGTGGAGAGCTGCGGCATGCCACTCGTGTCCGAAAGCGTTATGTACCTTTGGGCTTTGGCCAAGAGGTTGACAAAACATGCACTCGACAACGTTCGTGCCGAATACAATGCAAACATGGTGGCTCTATTTGAAACTTGTCGATGTGGTGCGGTGCGGGGCTATATTTTGAGCCACGTGGAGACGGAGTATTAGGCTGTTTACACACGCACTGAAGACGGCGAGATGGATAGGGTCTGCAGGGGATACGCACATCAGCACATCAGTAGTGTTGCATAGACAATAGAGCGTGTCTGCCTTGTAAAGTAGTTGCTTGCTGCCCCAAGTCAGGCTTCTCATTATTTTATTCTGTTACGTAACCCAACGAACGGTAGTATGTCTGGGTTGTTGCAGGATTAGGCCAATAACGCATCTCATTTTGTTTTCAGGCCTCTTCGTACCTTCAAGCGGCGGCGCGTTTGTTTGCACGCTGCGTGCTTGCACTACAGCTAAAGTACCTACTGCGGCTCCGTAGACATCCTGTCCCTGCTGCCGAACGGTGTGCAAAGAATCTGCATCATCTCTAGTGCATCGGGCTCATTGATGCGACGACGTTTGCGATTGGGAACCACGGCGTGACGATGTTACGCGTCGGCGGCTATAGTTTGTGCAGCAGGGAAAACAAAGCACCACTACTACTATAACTTACGTGTACACATGCACGCACCACTCTCTCTCTCATCTGGTGTGATCGCATGTAATTCGTGCAAGGATGTGTTTTCCAGTCTGTGTCCTCGCTCCTACTTCAAATCTCTTCCCGTGTACATACAACAATAGTCTCATCCCCACGTTTGACAACTCTCTTCCTCTAATTCCATGGGAAGAAATGTGGTGATTCGCTGAAGATGATGTCGTTCGGTTTCTTCCCGGTCCTCTCTCTCTTCCCTAAAGCTCTCTCTTCGCTAAAGCATCCCTGTTTGTTTGCGACACCGTACATTCGTTGCATGCTTCCATTTCATCCCGTCGAATGTGCTTGTGTTTGTTTATTACAGTATTAGCACCGCCCGCGCCAACCGATGAATGAACAGACCTCAGGCTAAGTGCCGTTGAAAACACAAAATTATTCTTAGCGTCATGATCGGGGACCCCGTAGGGGATGTGTGTGTTTTTACTATTAGCATCGACGACGCTAACCGGCTGACCAATGAAAAGACGTCAGTCTCAATGTGTGTGTGTTTATTTTCTGCGTGTGCGTACATCTGGGGGCTTCCAGCCAGAGACACACACACGCACACGTCGTCCAACCTCGCATGATATGATACCATAGCTTTCTTGCAAGGCGCTCTGCAGATAGATCAGCAAGAGTTGGTTCACGGTGGTGCTCTTTCTCTTCATGCTACAAGCACGCGCGCCCACTCAAGAACCTGTGGCTAAGAAAAACGTTCGTGCTTTGAAATATTGTACGGAGTGCAGTACACCCCCGTAGCATGACCACAACAAAAACGGGTGCTCAGTTTAGAATCCTCCACGCTACATCCCATACATATATACAATAATTGATGTACGGTGTCCCCACAGTGTAAATAACAACGGGCGTCGGGCAAAAACACAAGAGTTTCTTGCTTACTACGTGGCGGCGCCTTCTTCTTCTGTGTGTAACTCTCTCCAGGTGTGCGACTTCCACGGACGTGCGGTGGCACACCCGCAGGAATCAGTCGTCCCTTCAGCCTTGGCGGCTTGCTTCATGTCCGGCAGCCTCGAGCAGCACCTCGTCTTCACGGGATTGGTCGGAGCCGGCCCTCACTTGGATTATCTGACCACCACCGTCTACTTCTCGATCAACTCTGGGCGCCCGCTGGCGAGAGCCGCCGGTCCAATGCAGGTATTAGGTGCTACTTTTGTTTCGCCGTTGACCTGAATAGCTTTCCTGTTAGAACTGTACCGTTCAAGTCCATGTGCTCAAATCCCGTAGTAACACCTCGACATGATTTGGCGGTCTCTGCAGCCCGGGGGCTGGTTGTTGTCCGTAAAACGACCATCCGGAGGTAGGGGCGGAAGAGGAAACACGATTGACTGCCGTTGTGGCAGCAGTAGCATTTCCTCTCGTCGAAATGAAAGGAGTTCTCTCGTTTGCTTCGAATTTTGCACCGAACTCGCGTACATCAACGGAGCCAGCCGCAGACAGTGAAACGACCATTAACGACGATAAAACGCCACGAAAAAACAACCGTCGGCACCACAGATATAAAGAAGCGTCTTCTTTTCCTTCATGCTCATACTCCCTTATCGAAAACAACTGACCCGACTCGCCACTTTTCTTCTCCCTGTCATGCTGCGTGATGTCATGTCATGTCATGTCGTGTATGGGCTACCGGCAGGTGGGGGAGGACGAGCGCGTCTACGTGGCCGTGAAATACCCTACCATGAACGAGCTCTGGCCGGAGATCTACCAAAACGTCGCCGTTGAGGTGGTGCAGGTGCGCTTGGTTCCTTCTATTTTATTCTTCTCCGTCAACGTAATGCGTAGGCCCGACCGGGGAGTCACAACAACATCGATCGATCACATGGTGCACACCATCCGTCCGTGTATTGCGCCGCGGGTCAGTAGAAGGTCCCGCATTAAACAAATGTGGTACTTGTAGAGGAAGGGCACGACGGAAGCAATTAACGTTTGTCTGTATTAGTTTCGTTCGACGTGTACCGGATTTGATTCATCGTCGGTAACCTGCCGCGGAGAGTCCGCCGAGCATCAACAAAACCTCGTATGTATGCATATAACGGGGACTATTTCACATGTTCCACAAACGAACGTGTTGAGCCACTGTCTTCCTGTGGTACAACAGGTGGACGTCTTTATCACGGTTCGTTCGGGGCACAAGACTATCCGTTATCCCGGCACCGAGCTGAAGGTAGGTGTTATTTATAGTCGTCTGGTGCACCATCAGTGATTGGTTGCTCTGAGTGGTGCGAGGCCGCCGTGCCTGAAATATCCCGATCACCAGTCCTACTATTTACTGGTACATACTGCTGTACTCCGGATAGGATAGGATCGATTTCGCATTTGTGATGGCGTATGGCAACAAAAGGAGCAGCAATTACTCTGTGCCTCCGCTCAGAGATGCGCTTGGTATTGCCTGGGGGTCGTTGTGTCAACCTCTCTTCGTATCTAGGCGGTATCCGCTGAGGCGTCCCCATAAAAACGTGCCGAAAGGCGTGGAGAACTGACGACGCCCGGACGAAACAACAAGTGTTTAGTCTGTCATGGTCCTTGTTTCCTCCGTTCTTCATCCATCCGCCATTATTCGTGCTTGCTTGCAAAGGGAGATGTTTTCTGTGTGTAGTCCAAATTGCCCCATGTCGTCATGGTACGCGAACGTCCTTGCTCTATCGGCAGTCCTTAGTGTTGGCGTTGTTTTGCTCGCACTCGCCCGCCATTCCTTACCGCTGCTGCTGCAGTACATACCCTCTCCTCATGCCAACATTGTGGTTCGATTATATATTTTTTTATAGGTGACATACCGGCGCACCAGGATGTCCCCGGATGTTGTCGACTACGACGATGATGACGAGGAAGAGTGAAGACGATGATGACGAGGAAAAAGAGTGAATACGACCAGATTCGTAAACAACCGTTCGCGGCGTCTGCAGGAGGAGTGGCCCTTTCCTCCGCTCCAGACACTGAGGCAGGCGCGTCGTGCGTGATGTAAATACAACGCGCTACCTACGGTGTCGTCCCCGGTAGTCGCATGTTACATGGTGTCTTGTCTGTCTTGTCTTGTCTTGGTTGATTGATTGAGTGGTGTGAATGTGTGTACGGTACGTTGTGAAATTTTGAGGTATGTTTTGTTTATTAACGCCGACGTTGAGTGCAGGTGTTTCTGTAGTGAATTGGTGCCATTTTTATTTAATTGCCCCTCTGGCTAGAACTCGGAGCGGGCTGCGCACTACAGGGGGCTGGACCTTTTGGTTGGTTGAGCGCACCCAGCACGTATTACTACTGTCTCGCCTACATCTAGCATGTCATGTGTGAAGGCAGACTGGCGTGTTTCGCGTTGGTTTTTTTATCCTTGTGTGATGATCCTACGTCGTGGGAGCTGGTCGAAATACGCCAACTACGTATGCTTTTATCGATCACGTTTACTTTAAGATTGCAGGATTTTGTTTTGGACACCGAAAGGTCAAGGTTTTGTTTCATGGGGGGGGGTGGGACTATAGATAATCTGACTTATGTTTCCACGTATAGCATATAATACATTCCAGGAAGAAATCGTTCGTGCGAAGTTCATTTACAGGAGGAATGGCAGCGCGTCCGGACCACAACGAACGGTTAATTTTATTTTGGTGTTTGTTTGTGGCCAGCCACCCGCATTGGTTTCTTCTTGACGGGGAGGTTGACTTGCTTGTTGGTTGTTTTGTGCCGCGCTTCATTGCTGCTATTTTTGCTGTCAGTCGCGTAAAGCCTCAGCTGTCTGTTTGTTCTTAACTCTATTTGTGTTTGTCGACGATCGGCGTTTTTATGTTGTTGTTGTTGTATACTAAAATCCTTTGAGGCGACAAGGAACCGGAGATGATCCATATTGATTGATGTATGTCTGAACCGAGCTTCTGAGTGGTTCGGCGGGATGAGCCGTCACGCGACTTTTACAACATACATACGTATGGGGAGGGTGGGGACTGACTGTTGTTGTGCTTGCAGTAAGTCACAGAAGTGTGCATAGAGATTGTGCGGTGACGATAACAACCCTCAACGTGCCGGGGCGCATCTGCTGCCCCCCTTACCTGTCGTCTTCTCTTGAGCAGTGACTTCTTGGACCTTCAGTTTTGCGAGCGAGTGAGTGTGGCGAGAGCCTACTTCCTCCTACTACATGTATACTTTTTTTTTTGTTGCCTTATTAATCTGAGTCGGCTTGGTGATGGACATTGGCTTACTTGCTCTGCAGGGTGCGTAAAGCAGGGGCACAGTAGCTGAACGACAGAATGAGGTCTGAAACATATGTGTTTTTGTGTGTCATGATGGGGGGACGTCAACACAACAACACATCACCACATGAGAGATTGCGGTTGGTTGCAGTTCTGGGGGTCGGTCGGTCGTGATGCCTCGTGCTTGCATTAATTCCTAGGTGGTGGCCTACACAGGCTTCTCTCTAGAGGAAAGAGAAGCTGCTCGTCTGCCTGTTGATCAGGTAGGCTTTCATGATGGGATGCAAGCAGCGTTGTCATTTCTTGTGGAAGCATAGTCTATGCCTTGACGGGGCTCTTCAAAAATATAAAAATATTATTGGTATTTCATGGTACAGAAATGGAGAAGTGTCATGTCTACTTGTGAGTGGATACGTACGTACGTAAAGGTGTCCGAGATAGATAGGTGTTCGATGCGCCCGTAATAACAGTGTTGGGTGGTAACATGCGTGTCTCACCGAAGTGAAATGAAATGCCAAGAACCACGGGGCTACAGTAAGGACAAGAGGCGGAGGAAAGAAAGACGATAAATGGACGACACATGCCATGCCTGCACGCGCAGCGACGAAGGAAGGTACGGCCACCACACCGTCGTCGGTAAACGTGTGGCCTATCTGTCTGTCTGTCTGTGTGCCTTCCTTCTTCGCGCGGCTGCGTGGTGTGTGTACCTCCGCACCCGTCCTTGCCGTTTTGTGAATTTCGGAACAACCCTCCACAAATTGTGATAGCAACTCGACGAGTATCGTCTTGTTGCCTGTCTGAAGCTTTCCAGTTTTTTAGCCGTTAGTAAAGTCGAGGGCGCACACCGCGACACGCTCGCCCACCGAGCACGACAAAGAGTTCTACACACAGAGTAGATGACATAAGATATCACACCCCCTTAACAATTTCAATTTTCAAACCTCGATTACTCCACAGCAGAAATCGTGGCCGGGCGGCGTTGGCACCGACCGATAGCTTTCCGAAACAAACCTACCTATCGTTTGACATCCTCGTCGTCGTGAACTAACATTATTAGCTGTGAATATTGATGATGCGATATATTATGTCGCCTACTACTGCCGGTACATGCGCCATGCATAAGAACAACGAGCACCCTCCATACTCCGTAAGTAAGTTACTGTAGTAGTAGTTGAATTGAAACCTATCATTACCCATCTATACACAAATAGTTAAAAAAAAGTGCTGCAAAAACTATCCATGGACGAACCCACCAGTGCCGTTGTTGTTGTCTTCACAATTAATCACAAAAAACCGTTCGTTCTGTTCTCTCTACCCAGTACCTTATTGTACCTTCTTCGTCTGTTCGTACTATTATGTATGATAGTCTGACACTTGACGCGGTCGATTCCCGCCGTGGTCACAGGCTAACTTACCCAAAAAGTTATACGAAAATAAAATGGACCCGAAAAAGGGTCCGCAAGTCAACGACAGATTAGACACCCTCCGCTCGCTTCAATACGCTATTCGAGGTAGTAACTATAGACTGGACAATGAAGCAAACAATGAGCAAACGAATGTTAGAGGCGACCTCACGCGCACGCACCCGAAAAAATCGTCAGTCTTCGACCGGCATATCTCACTACGCCCATCCATGCGCATGCACTTTTTTGTGGCGAGGGACTCCATGCTTTCAAGAATCATCTCGTTGATCTATTTTTGTCGTTTACATACATGTAGTGCGCACGTCACACCCGAATAAAAAGGAGACCACAACCAGAACGCGCTCTTCCGCACGCTGGGAAAGAATCCGGGACTAAATGAATGCGGACCCCAGTAGATACGCCTTTCACAGTAGGTTTCCTCTCCTAAACGAAAGAACCGGACGGGAGAGAGGGAAAAAAGAAAAGAGAAGAGGCGTAGGACGCGTTCCTCGTCATGGGCATTTCATAAGAGTCGTATTGTGGTATTAATAGTGGCAGGAACCTCTCTCTGCGATCAGGTCAGAAGACCACCAGTCCCCGGAGCTCTTCTGTTGCACCCACCCATGGACGCAGTAGTAGTAGCGCATGTCCTGTAGTAGACAACTACTGCTGAAAATATTGGAGACCACGAATGAATCATACCGACAGACAGGTGGGTCGTGGGTGGGCGGGGGACCCTAAGAAACAGTCAGACTCAGCCATTTTCCATCCTCACAGTTTCCTGCAAGCAAGAACGAAGGGCGATAACAAAAGAGAGACCGCCAGCGACAGAAACAAAGAAGTAGAGGAGAGCAGAGCTAAGAAACAAGCGAAGAAACAAGTGAAGAAACAAGACCCCCTTGCCGCTCTGACCCACTGGAAGCTTTCCATGTACCGCAGCAAACAGCAGGGGCAGCACCCACTACCTCACATGCAGTAGCCGGATACATGCACGGACTGGTACGTAGTAGAAGTTTGGTCTCTTTCTCCGGCAAGAACAAAAACGCCCGGGCGAACTTGAACTTGTAGTCACAAGAAATAGGGTCATGATGACGTCATCCATTCTGCTTGCCGTGGGAGATGCGCATCGTTACGCGAGGAAGGCGTTAACTCTTCGCCTAGAATATGCTGCCGTAGACCCTATATCCCTCAAGCTCAACCACAGCTATACCCGATACATGGTAGCATCATATCCAGCTGTAGAATAATCGAAAAAAAAATGTTTTCTTGGTGGCGAAGCGGGCCCTCTTTGTTGTGACTCTCCAACTGCTGTTCGTGGATGCGACGGCATGGCGACACAGACAGATAAAATCTAGGGTTTGACGTCGGTCTTCTCCGCCGCAGGAGGTGGAAGCTATACTCAAAGTCGGGGAGGGGTCGTGGTTTGCAGTTCCCTACGGAACCGTACTTGAGGCGCCATGAGATTTGCACTGCCGTAGCCGAGGTTACTTGTCGGCAGGGAATCATAAAAACAAAATCTTCGGCGGACCGGACCCTCTTTTTTCAACTGGCCAACTGTTGTTTGGATGGCGAGACAATTTCCGGTCTTCTTGTCCGTCACAGGAGGCCGAAGCTGATGCTCAAACTCGGGGAGGGGTCATGGTTTGCGAGTCCCTACCGAACCATACTCGCTCGGGGCACCACGTCATGGACATGACAAGAAAAACATCCCCCCAACGAAAACTGCTAAAATTCATGGATGGGTGGGTGAGTGGGGGACCCCAAAACACATGAAACAGTCGTGGGGTTCGCGTTGTTCTGGGGCTCTACCGGCGAAAAACACCGTCAACGCTCTGAACCGCTGGAAGCTGTCACACAGCACTGCATGTGCGGCGAACCGTAGGGGCCATGCGCATTGCTTGACGGAAAGAGGCGGCGCCCATTGCCTCACATGCAGCAGCCGGGTACACGGACGGGTAGGCTCCTACTCAGCAAGACGCAAGACGATTGCCGTTGACGTTCGATGTTATTGGGGACCCCAACGGCGAAAATGCAACAGAGAGAGAGAGGCAGACTAAAGGAAGAGAGACTCGAGAAGACAAGGCATGAACTCTCGAGAAGACACCCACTCTCATCCCTCTGGTCCACCGCAGGCTTGAACACGTGTAACGAACGGCGACATCCGATGTGCGCTCAGCAACAACAAACACGACAAAAGAAAAATAGTCGTCGTTTCCGAACTGCTGTGGAGATCATGTGGAGATAGATACTGCTGTAAGTTGGTGGAGACTTAGATTTTCTTTCTTTTCTGGTATGAAGTGGCAACAAAGAAGAACACGACTGACTATCTATCTGTCTGTGTAGACTAGAAGCACGACGGACGAACTATAATCTCAATGCGCTTGCTTGCCGTCGCGATAGATGCGCACCGCTGCCGCTATACGAACGAGCAGACTGTTGTCAAACCTGACTACGATAACCGTACGACCATTGCAGCACATTCCGACCATAACATCAGAAACCGCAGCAGCAGCCGCATGTGTAAATTGTCACTCAAGAACAAACGCAAAAAAAACAAATTGTGACGCGCAGCACGCAGGACCCTTTTTCGCTGTTCAACCGGCCGTTCCCATGGCGAAACAGGCAAGGAACAGTCAAGGCCGACTCTTGCCGGCCACAGGAGGCGAAAGCTGCTCAAACTCGGGGACGGCTCATGGTTTGCGATTCCACACCGAACCATACTCGAGGCGCCACGAGATTTGCACTACTGTAGCTCGAGATCAGCATTTTAGACCGGGTCGGGCAAGGGGTGGCGGATGCGAATGAAACTTCCACGGATATTGAACGATGAGACTGAAGCTAAAGCTTCAAAATTCCCCAAGCCTTGGACGTGTCGGTGGGCATGGTACAAAAGGATATGGTGGTGTGTTGACAAGTGGACGGAGTGCGAGTAAAAAGTCCGGGGCCCAGTCATGAACATGGCAAGTAAACATCCCTCCCAACAAAAATTAATGGTGGGCGGGTGGATGGGGGACCCCAACAAAAAAAGCATGAAAAAAGAAAAAAAAAATCAAAGACAAGTGAGCCAGGCGCGACAGGCTTGAGGGAGGAGGCAAAAAAATAAGCATAGAAAACCCACCGTGGTCGTCGCTCGCTCTGGGCCGCTGGAACATGTCACATAGCACTGCATGTCCAGCATTAGACCAAGTCCATTGCTTGACATAAAACAGGTAGCGCACATCGCCTTTCATGCAGCAGCCCGGTGCACGGGTAGGAGTCTCTTACTCAGCAAGATGCGGAACCACTGCGGTTGATGTAGTTCGATATTGTTGGGACCCCACCGGCGAAAGGCGAGAGAGAAGTGCGGACTTTCATCCTTCTGTGACGAAGTGAGAACAAAAAACATGACTACACGGACGAACTAGTCCGTCCGCGATAGATGTGCACCGTTGCACGGAGCAGCAGAGTGTTGGTTGTCATTCCTCACTTTCTTCTGTTGTAAACAAGATTGGCAGTACCTATCGCTCAAGTTACGACTGACTACGGAGCAGACTCAAAAAGCATCAACACCCTTATTCAATTTATGCCACCCATGCATACGCCGCTTAGACTAATACGATGCATACCACCCATGCAATATGCAGCAAGACAGAAAAAAGGCCTGTTGTTGTCTGTCTCAACTGTTGTTGTGCTGCAGTTGCTTTTCATGTGTAACGACACAACAGGCGACAAAACGTAAGCGACGCGCATCGCCTACTACGCGACGCGTGCACCCCAAAGCGACAGACACGATAGCCTTCAACCTTGTCTGAAGCAATTCAGCAGCAGCAGCATGGTCACTCAGGAAAAAAAAAAAGAAAAGATTGTGGCGCGTAGCACGCAGGACCCTCTTTCGCTGTTCAACCGGCCGTTTCCATGGCGAAACAGACAAGGAACAGTCAAGGCCGAGTCGTGTCGGCCACAGGAAGTGGAAGCTGCTGAAACTCGGGGAGGGGTCATGGTTTGCGATTGCCTACCGAACCATACTTGGGGCGCCACGACATTTGCACTGTAGCTCGAGATCAGCATTTGAGACCGGGTCGGGCAAGGGGTGGGGCATGCGAATAAAAGTTCCACCCACGGATATTGAAATATGAGACTGAAGCTAAAGCTTCAGAATTTCATGGATGTCGTACAATACCCGTACACCCAAACGCCAGGCGATCAGTACTTGCACGACGGCCCCCTTATTCGTT
Source organism: Ectocarpus siliculosus (assembly GCA_000310025.1). Lineage (NCBI taxonomy): Eukaryota > Phaeophyceae > Ectocarpales > Ectocarpaceae > Ectocarpus > Ectocarpus siliculosus. The sequence continues at coordinate 776,370 of FN649728.1, read as the reverse complement.
CTCGAACGCTAAGTGTCGCCGTTGGTATTCTTTTACCAGTATAGTCGGCGGCCCTCTATAGGGACAAGAGGTTTTGGTGCCGCTATAGAGGGCAGTGCCGCTATTCCTAATAGGGTTTGTACTGAGAAATGCATTTATTTGTGCCGAAAGACTTCGGTGCCGCTACAGAGGGCATTCCGCTATTGAGGGTACCGTTATTGAGGACCGCCGACTGTACTTGTTGTTTACGTCCTAGGCGAGGGGCATCGTTCGCCTGTCGTGTGAAAACTAATCGCCATGTCCACCAGGGGACGGCGTGATGCCAAGCGGGTGTCATGCTTTCTCGTTCAGGCATCCATGTCGTTCCGGGAGCTTGGATTTCGGGGAACAGGGAGGTTTACTTAGTCTTGAGATGCTAAGGGCGTCTGCTTTCGTCGTGTTTGAACAAAAGGCTCGGATGGGAGCCCTTGGAAGCAGGACTTTCGCCGCCTTGCCTACGTCGCCGGGGATAATAGATAGTTGCGCTTTGTTCTCGCCGCACCTCTACAAACTGCCGCGGGGCACAGGCCTTGAACGATACCGAATATGTCAAGCACGACCAAGAGCATGGCACGCTGCTGCCGCTGTGAGTAGTCAAAAATACGGCAAACCTAAACACATACCTGGTAGTGACGGCGTCATCGCCATCTTCCAGACGGGCTGCTCACGAGTTTCACTCGACAAACAAGACAAGGTCAGCAGCTGCATGAATGGCTTGGCTGCTGCGTCGTGCATGGGTCCGATGTGTCCGTCAACCGTCACCCTACCGCTGAGTTGCTCTACTTCACACCCCGAAAAAACAAGCAACACCGTGACCAAACGGTGCTATTAAATTTAGCACAAACACAAACACGAAAAAACATCGAGGAGGAAAAACACACCAAACAACAGAATCGATCCCCCGACATGTACTGCTGTACCCCAACCGGCGCAAGAGGGGGGAGGGACACCCAGGTTGTGTGGGCGATCCCCGCTACTTTAGGCAGCAAGGAGCGATCTCGGCGAACGTCTTCCCCCCTGTCTTGGGGTGGCGGTCCGAGTCTTGTTAGTCGTCGTCGACAGCTCCTATCAGACCATCCACCAGACCCTTGCAGTGGGCCTGCCCCCCGGTGCCCAACGGCATCAGCAGGCAGGCCGGCAGACGAGAAAGGACGCGGGCGAGCAGGCAAAAATTGGAACAGGAAAAACGAAGCAGTGACACTAATAGTGGTGTTAGGTCTCACGATACGCGTCGAGGAAAAATTGGTCTGGAGCAGCACTCGTTTGTTGGGCAAAAGCAGCAGGAAAACAACCCCATCACCGGAGGAGGCGGCTAAAGACTTGGAGAGGAAACCAATCCAACTGGCGAGAAGTACGTCTAAGCACAGAGCAGAGCAGACATGAAGCTACGTGGCCAAACGTTCTGGCCATTTCTGCAAGGACGATCTTTTACACCGACCACGTTGTTGGCAGCTGCAACGCGCGAAAACACAAACACCTTCGTGCGCATCTTGAACACGATTGGGCGGAGGGGGGGCGACAAGAACAATCTTGTTCGACTTCTGTTATTCGGTTTTTGTAGCCGCACGCGGGTGCCACGGCCGGGGTGACACAGCACGCACACAAACGCTCAAGAAAAACAGCAATGCATTCCTGCCGCATATCCTGAGTTGGGAATATGACACGGACCCATGGGTCCCAAGACCAACGCTTGGAGACATGTCAAGCACACCTCAAACCAAAACGACGGAAGCAGCCCAAGTGCCCGAGAGGCCATGCCGCTGTACCTACAAGTGCCGCGGGTACCAGCGACAAGCAGGACACGGCTCATGAACGCCCAGCTTCAGCTCCAGACAGAGAGCTGGCCGCGAGCGAACAACGAACCCCCCTCCTAGCGATGAATGATACAGCTGGTGGTGTGTTTGGAGACACACACTCGGGATTACTCTTCCCTTCGCCCCGTGTGATCGCGCTCACGCACCTGCACACAGTCCGCCAGGGTCTCCGCCGCGGTGCCCCTTGCCTTCCTCCCCACCCGCCCGACGACGCCCCCAATGGGAGAAGGGGGTCGCCTGTGAAGAACGTTTCATCAAACAGAGACATGCATGCCATCGAACAGAGTTTCAAAATAGGGTTCTAAGAACGGGGAGAGGGGGGCATCGTAACATTGAGAATGACACGAGGGGTGAACAGCGCGAGCAACACGGACCCTCATCACAATCAGATGTCAATCCGAGCCAAATCGTGGCTGCACGCACTTGGGGCGGAGGAAGAGATAGAAGCAATCCAAGCCGAAAATGACTGCTCCCGTTCCCAGAGGCATATGGGGGGGGAGCGGGGCGAACATACGGCACGAAAATCCACAAGGATACGCCCACAAGCGCGACAAAACATTCTGCACTCAGGTCGTTTCCGCCTGCCAGCAGGCCACGTTTCACAAGGATGACAACCAAAGCTGGTAAGACAAAAAAAAAAAAACGCGAAGAAAACGCGAAAACAAAAACTGCACAACTCACAGGTGGCCCTTGGGACGGACAGTAGCCTGGCAGTCCAGGGCATAACCCCCCTCCAGCACCGACACCATCCGTCCAGCGCACAGGCGCTCCGCGGCGGTGACCATTCTCCTCGTGAACACCTCGAAATCCCTCGCGCACAGAGTGCCCAGGTGAGACGGGTCCGCCTGAAAATTGACGTGGACATTAGTCAGCGGGGGGGGGGGGGGGGGGGGGGGGGG
>FN649728.1:750363-764443 GCA_000310025.1 Ectocarpus siliculosus | reverse complement strand
GTTGTCCGTTCCACGGTTGGGGGGGGGGGGGGGGGCGTACTCATTTGTTGCTTGCCGTAGTCATTTGACCATTGACCACGCGTCCCTTTCGAGATGGAGCACCGTTCCTACCCCTACTAGAGACACCACCAACATTTGGGAGCTCTTTACGTTTCTGCCACAAACTCCATAAAAATTTCTTGCACATTTTATCCCCGTCCTCTAGGGCCTCTTGTGCCCACCATTTATCCCCAATTATCGCGATCGTTTTTTCGCTGTTGTCTAATTTACCGAACTTGTCCATGTCACACCCTCTCTGTCTCATTTCCTCCTCGAGATCCTCTCTTTCCTTCCTGTACAACTCACACTCCCCAACTATGTGGGGTCTACTCTCCTCCGATTTGCCACATGGACATGTGTGTCTACCCTCCTCTTCCTCTCTCCTACGGCTGGTATACCTCTTCCTCCGTTCTGGCAAGTCCAGATCGCCTACTCGAAATTGCAATTTCAGCTTTTTCGCGTAGTCCATGGGGCCGTCCAAGTACGTCTTCATCCCTATCCCTTCTTTCAACTTCCCGTATATCTCCAAGTGGTCTTCGCTTCGTACCTTCTTCCGAAGGGTTGCCTCCTCCCTACTCTCTAGCATCTCCTCGACTTTCGTCTTGAACCCCCCGAACCCTTCCGTGTCCAACGTCTCCTCCTCGTCTCCTATCTCCTTCCAAACCTTCTCTACCACCTTGTCCAATCTGATTCCCTTCTTCCCTGGAGTCGCTTTTCCCCAAGCTGCCTTGTCAACCATGGCTGGTAGCCTATCGTCCGACATTCTACTTACCTTGTACTGCCAATTCAACTTCTGCATGTCTCTCTTTGTTTTAAGAGAGTACATTCCCAATTCTGCTCTCAATACAGTGTTGCTCGATGTACTTGAACATCCTAGTATTTTCTTGGCCGCTGCCATCTGCACCGTTTCCAGCCGCTTGAGCCTTTTCGTTACCTTCCCATACCTCTCCTGCATACTCTAGCTTAGGTACAATCACATTCAAGAGAATACACCTCTTAATCCTAGTGTCTAGGTGTGGGTCCGTAAGGATCTCGTCCATCTTGCATATCTGAGCTTTACCCTTCCCAATCAACTTCGCTATGTGTGCGTCCCATGAGCACTCCTTCGAAATCTCTACTCCAGGTACGTATACTTGTCTACTACCGGTAGTTCTTCCTCCCCCCATTTGAATTCTACGGGATTTTTCTTGTCTTCGGTACAGACCACTACTGCGCATTTTCCTACGTTCGCCGAAAGTCTCCATTTTCGGGTGTATCCTACCGCCGCATCTATTTGTTCTTGCAACCCTTCTGGTGTTTCGGATACCCCCACGAAGGTCGGGGGGGCGGGGGGGGGCAGCGGCTAGGAAGTGCAAAGGGGTTACCGTAGTACACAGAAGCCAATAACAACAGCAACAACAACAACAGCAACAACAACAACAACAACAACAACAACAACAACAACAACAACAACAACAACAACAACAACAACAACAACAACAACAACAACAACAACAACACGACCGATTTCGACAATACTGCGGTACTCACGTTGGCGTACTTGTCGTACTGCTTAGCGGCGTCCACCTCCTCGTCGAAGACCCCTAGGTTAGTCTCGCCTCCCACCGAAGGACGAATGATGTAGGCCACCCAGCGGGACCCTTGCTTCCGCACGCCCAGGTACCTGACGCGATGACGGAGGGAGTAACAAAAAAATAAAAACGCAGAAACCACTATTATAATACTGCTTGCGAATATGTTGTGCTCTCGCCTATAGGTCATGCCGCCGTTTGATTGACAGCACGCGGTTTTCCGCGAGACGCATCGCCGACACCCATTCCTGAGAAGCTATTAGCTACGGAGTGCACCTGCTCTTGAGAATCTGGGAATTAACAACACCACGCTGAACAAGACAGAAACTTGAAGAGCTTCGTCAAAAGAAGGACAGGTGGTATCGGAGAGTACACAAGGAACACCATTGCCGCAACAAGACAAACCGCGCCGTTCGGAGACCAACCCACACTCACTTCGAGTCGGGACTCCTGACAGCAGCAGCGGCAGCGCTAGCAGAACCACCCCCACTCTTGCCAGCGCCCTTTCCGTCCTTTCCGTCCTTTCCGTCCTTTCCGTCGGCTGCGCCCTTGTCAATCTCGCTGCTGCTCTTCTTGGTTTCCACCACCGCCTTGGGCGACTTAGCAGAAGCACAAGCAGAAACACACGCAGACCCGGAACCAGACCCGGAACCGGATCCGGAACCAGAGGCAGTGGCAAAACCAACACTTGTCTCCCGATTCCTTTTGCCACCGCCACCGCCACCAGAACCAGAACCAGAGGCGGACACAGCAGCAGCAGCACCAGAACCGGATCCGGGACCAGAGGCACTAGCAGCGCCAACAGTTGTCTCTCGATTCCTCTTGCCACCGCCGCCTTCTCCGGCCTCCCCTCCGCCAGCGCCACCCTTGTCCCCAGCAGCCCCAGCGGTCACAGCGGCAGCGGCGGTAGCAGCAGCTGGTAATGACGCAACACCCGCCCCACTCTCCGCCACCGCCTCCTCTGCAACGGCGGCTTCGGCTTCGGCTCCGCCATCGGCGGCAGGCATGGCAGCGGTTACCTCGCCGGCTACGACGGGCGGAGCGGCGGCGGGAGGGGGGGTAGTCTTGCCTCCCGCCGCCGCGGCGGCGGCAGCGGCGGCGGCGAAGGGGTTGGGGGGGGCACCGTAGATTCCGTCGGTTTCGGCGAGGGGGGTGACCTTCGCCAGCGGTTCCAGGGAGGTGGTCATCTCGATCTCGGGTACCTGGGGTAAGAGGGAAGAGGGAAGAGGGAAGAGGCAAGATGGAGGGTTTGGTGTTGGCATTGTCGGGACGGATGATGTCGTCGTCAAGTGTGTAGAGAAAGAGGGGATGGATTAGAGAAAGAGGGGATGGATTAGAGAAAGACGGGATGGATTAGAGAAAGACGGGATGGATTAGAGAAAGAGGGGATGGATTAGAGAAAGAGGGGATGCATACAATGGGTGGGTGAGGATACTGTCGCATGCAAGAAACAAGAGAGAGCTTTCATCGACCAAAACAAAAGACCCTAATTCCTCTCGTGTGACCCCGGCTGACACGCCAGGTAAATACGAATACGCCGAAAGGCCTGTAAACCGGCGCCAGAACAGATGGGACGAACACACACACGCAAGGGAACAGACGTAAAAAACCTCCCAAAAATAACAACAACAACAACAACAACAACAACAACCTCACCTCATGAAACGGGTCCACAGCCACTAGCCGTTTCCTCACATCCTTCTTCAGCAGCAACCTCCCGCTCTCCTTGCACCAAACCAACCCCCCTCCCCCGCCCCGCCCCTCCTGCAAAACCTCCCCCGCGGCGCTCAGCAGAGGCCGGGCGCCCAGCTCCTCCAGCAAGGCAAGGCAGCGGTAACCCTTGCCGAGGAGGTCTTTGAGGCCGGACCGGCGAGATCGGCTGGAAGGTCGAGCTCTGCTGCTGCTGCTGCCGCTGCTGCTGCTAGCGCCGCCGACGCCGCCTCCTACGGCAGAGAGAACGATGCCCGCGGACTCTGCCAACACCTACCAAAAAAAAAGCAGAGTTGGGTGGCGTTTTGGGGTTCGGTACTGTAGTTTTGTTCGGCGGCGAAACTAGCCGAGATTCTCCGGTGTGGTGCGGGAAGTCATCATGAAGGCAGCGTGGGGAAGGCAGCGAGACACCCAAAAAAATCGCGCAATCTAAGTGATATTCAAGGAATACATATACATATTTATATAGTAATAACAATATCAATAATAATAATAACAACAATAATAAAAATAGGCCATGGTGGAAATAATAATGCGGTAACACAATCGCGGCACGGCAGGAAACCGGCCGGCCGGTACTCACGTGCGCAGCCTCGTGGTTCGGCCGCGGCAGACCCCCCCCCCCGTCGCCCTTGCCCTCCCCCGCGAAGACGTAGGAAAGCCCGCTGTAGTCCCCGCCGGAAACGGCCGTCCCCGTCGGGGTCGGAGAGGTCCGCCCCGCCGCCGCTGCCGCCGCCGCCGCCGCTGCTGTGCCCTTGGGTGTGCGGCGACGGAAGCGCTTGTCGGCGAACACGTCACCCCCGCCATAGTCACCCTCGTAGTCTTCGCCGCTGGTTTGGTGCAAGGGGCGGGGGTACAGCAGCACACGTGAGTGAATTTGTGTTGCTTGGACACGTAGCGAGTCATGCATATATAGCACGTGTGAAATGGCGCTGCTAAAGACATGTTAAGGTCCAGCACATGTGCATTGCATTGGTGCCACGAAGACATGTAAGTGAGTCAGCACATGTGAAGTGGCGCTACTACGTGAGCCGTAAGCATATCTAGTTCATGCCGTGAATGAAGAGGGGGAGGGGTACCACACAAACAATGTTGATGTTATAGGTGTTGTAGTTCATGACACGGCGGTAGGCTGCTGTTGTTGCAACTTGTGGCGTGCATGCGTTTCTCCTATAGAAACCCCCCCCGACAGAGGCAAAAAGGGCAATTTCACAACATACGACGGTGTTGCACCAGGACGTTGTTGGCCTACACCAACAACCACCCGTGTCCCCGGCGGCACGCCAGAGTAACATGTCACAAACCTCCCACAACACCCAGAATATGTCCGAAAACCGTGATCATCTCCCATGACACCCAGAACATGCCCGAAAAACGCTGAGCATCTCCTGTACACACCCAGAACACCTCCTGAAAACGCTGGCACTTGTTCAGCACACACACTCATGGTTGTACTGCAAAAACCCGCCCCCGGGAAAGTGTTACCAAAAGCTACACCCCCCCTGCCGCCGTTTACACTATGCGGGGCGCCATGCATCTGAAACGTAAGGGCGGAGGGTGCCGTCCTTAACTCTTTTCGTCCTTACGAAGACCCCATCATACAGTACACACATCACCGCAGCTCGTACCTCGCCTCGAGCGGGCGCTTCGTGCCCACCCCACTGCCACCAACCGCCATGGCCCTCTTTCTCCGGGCCGCCTTGTCTAACTTGTCCGACTCTCGCTGGGCAGCCTTGGTGCGGCACCAGCGGTCCACGCAGGGCTGGTTACGCTGGCCGGACCCCCCGTACTCAATTCGGTGTTGGCAGCCCCTGTTTTTCCGGCGAAATTGGGGCAGAATAAACCATCACGAAACGCAGATATATGTATGCCGGCATTGAAATCGTACGCAGAACGAGCCTTTTTCGCTGTTTTGCTTCTTGTTGTGCAAAAGATTTACCGGCCTCGGTAGCAGTACTTTTGCTGTTGGCTTTGCTTGACAGATGTCACTATCAGCATGGGATGGCGAGGCAAGGTACCCAAGAGGTCTTGTGACAGCTTTGTGGGGAAAAAACACGAAACACTGGCCTTGCCAACGCAAGCAAGCATCAAGCAGCGGCCCTTTGTTGTTGGCCTCTTGACACAATAGCTTCCCATCCTCAGAGACCCATCCATCGACTAAGCGTGCACTCGACGGCTTAAGCCGCTGTCGGGCGGCGTACTCTAGACAACGCACACTTCCATCCGACCCCCCCCCCCCGTTATACTCAATGTGGTATTCCCCGTACCCCCTCCCTGCTGCAGGATCTCACCAACACTTTCCGCAGTTGGGCAGCAGGCATCCCGTGCACTGGTTGCAGCGCTCGTTGGCGCCCAGCCGTCTGCGTGGTGCCGTTTGTCGTGGATTCCTCCAGGAAGATAGGGGGGGGGGGCGGTGAAATGGAAGGGGGGGGAGGGGGGGGCGAACTCATGTTTTCAGGATGTGCAGTTGGGAAACATGTCGAGAGGGCGAGAGAGCAAAAAACAAAAATATTTTGAAAGGATGTACCGCAATTAGGAAATAATAAAACATGACGATACCCGTTTGGCCTTGTTCAAGGAACGTCACAACGGGCTTCTCCCCTTCATAAAAAAAAAAAAATCAACAAAGCAACACAGCCAACTCCGTCTTCTTGTAGGAGAGCAGAGCCCCGACAAACGCTGCAAAAACACCAAGGCCATACAATAGACTACGCAGAGAGAGAGAGAGAGCGTTGAGAGCCTCCGGTACCCCGGTGCAAGCATCCCTCATCCCTCATCCCTCACCGGTGGAAACCTTCCACAGCCCCCTCCGTCGATCGTACCCGGGGAGGTTCGTTCGCGCCGCCTAAACAAACGCGATGCGTGCATACAGATGCGTGACGGTCGGGCGGACAGAGTTGGCAACAAGCACGTACAGGCAAGTCCCGACAATGACAGGACTGACGAAAATACAGCACGTCTGCGCACACATTATACGGTCGTTCCTCCTCTTTTTCGTAAGGCGGCAACACGCCTCTCAAATAACACTCCAAAAATGCGAAGTTCTACGTACACGCATAGCATTGAGGACCAAACAAATACGCTTGCACAAACACACCACAAGCCGCCCGTGCGGGACATGACACGCATACACCACAGCAATGCACAACCATACCAGGGCTGCTGACGTAGCAAAAGAAAACCTCTCTGACAACGCACAACACCGACGTACCGCTTCGACCACTACCGCTGACGCTCCGGGCCTCCTCGTCGCGTGCGGAAACCCCGCTGGCGGCGCTAGCACGGCCGTCCGGAATGGCCTCCTACAAAAAAGGGGGCGTTTGTCGACATGGGGGGCGGGTGAGGGGGGGGGGACTACCTTGGGTAGGGAGGAGGGGAGGAAGATGACGGATCAGAACGAATCGAGAACCTGGCCAAACAACTGAGGTACGGAGAGAGAGAGAGAGCGGTCGATCACGACTGTTTCTGATAAAACTACTCATGACTGGGACGGAGCTGCTGCTGTTGTGCTGCTGCTGTTAATGCTGCCGCTGCTGCTGCTGCTGCTGCTGCTGCTGGTGTGGTGCTGCAGATACCTTCACGTGCCTACCAGCTGCACCGTTCATCTCCCGCTTGGAGAAACAAGCCGCGACAAACAACACCAAAAAATAACTGCGCACAACAGACAACACCTCCTTGACCCTACCACAACGAAAAACACACAAAACAGGAGAGAAGCAACATCCCGACAAGCTGGTCTTGAGGCATACCGTCGTGTTGTCAAGCAAAATCACCATCATCTGTGACACCGCTGCCAAGCGTTGACATCCAACTCACCCTTTCCCACCGGGGCGGAACCGCTTGCTTTTGGATTCGACCTAGGGTAGGCGGCGGCTGCCCGCCCTTCAGCTTGAATCTGTACGCTCAAAAACGCACACACGCATCGAATCCCATCGCATCAACACGGGGGGAGGGGGGCACGTTGGAAACGCGCACAGGAAGCTATCGCCTCCTTTCGCATTTCGAAGAAAAGGTTTGAGGCTCCTCAACCTCTCGACCGCGGGGTTTCTGTCAGGCGGTGGCGTTAATCCGTGGGGGGAGGTAATTCGACCCGCCTCGCCGAACACAAGTGGCGTTAGTCCGTGTGTGTGGTACAGCAGTAGCGGTGTTAGTTCGACCCGGCTCGCCGCAAGACAACTTCTGGACAGCCAAGGCAGTGGCGTTCGTCCGTGCGTGTATGCGGGCGAATCACAGTAGCGGCAAAATTTCCACCAACCTCGCCGCAAACAGGGCCCGCTCGACACAAGGTTTTTCATTAGGCGGCGGCGTTACTGTAGTCCGTGCGCGTGTATGGGGGGGTAGCAGTGCTAATTCGACCCACCTCGCCGAAGACACGGCCCACTCCGCCATGTAGAGCGGCAGTCCGGGGGGCTTGCAGTAGATGCAATGGCTGTTGCGGCAGGCGAAGCTCTCGAACCTGGACGTGTATCGATTGGCCGATTGCGTGCGGCAACAGGGGCGAAAAGAGATACAGAGAGATAGAGAGACGGAGACAGAGACAGAGTAAGACACAGAGCGAGAAGGAGAGAGTGGCATAACACGGCGCGATGATTGGCGAAAGAGACAATACCGTGGAATATTACCGTGGAATACAAAACCGGAATCCGATATGTACCAGGTGAACGCGTTGCTGGTGTGGTACGGTTCAGCCAGTGTTTCCGGGTCGCAATCCCCGGGAAAGGCAGAAACCGTGGACGTGCTGGAAACATGTTGCTTGTACTTCTACCACCACTACCACTACTACCGCCACCACTACGACAATCGCCACAGCACGCGCCCGCGGACAACGAGTTACTACTTAGACTGATGTACCAGTTTCGTGTTTTATTCCTAAGCTGAGAAACAAAAACGGACTCCTTTTTCGTTGGCCAACAACCGGCTTGGCAGCGCCGTCAGAAGACCAGCCCATCCTCTCGTCTCAACGCGCCCACCTCGTTGTGGCCCTCTCCCCCTGCCTCCGGATGTACTCTGCGATGCCCTTGGAACAGTTGCAGCTCCTCGTGTACTGCCTGCACCCCTTGCACCGCCACGGGCACTCGAGCTCGTCCGTGAAGAACGAGTGGGCCGTGCGGTTGAGGGGGTGGCAACGGCTCCTGTCCAGCACGAAACAGAAGCAGCAGCAGCAGCAGTAGCAACCGCATACATAGACAATATGTATGCGCATTGATTAGAATGAGTGCTCGCGTTTGTTTTCCCGCAATTGTGAGAGTGACGTCTTTTCATTGGTCAGCCGGTTAGCGCGGTCGATGAAAATTCAATAAGCGGACGGACAAACAAAGCACACACGCGCGTGTAGGGCAGGCCCCAACACGGGGCGCGAGGTACACGAGCGACAGCAGCGGAGTAGATTCCGTGGGAGAACACTGCGGTTAGGACAGGCTGGACTTCCAGGTTTCTGCGGTTCGTTTTGGCGAGATTTTACCAGCCTCGACCAACATACCGAGAGGTGCAAGGACCCAACAATCCAACCGTCGTTGACATGGATTGCCGTTAAAACACCAAAAAAAAAAAATGCTTCTACTTGCTGTGATTGGTCAAGCAGGCAAATATCCGCCCCGCATGACTGCGCCGCGTGCAGCCGTAGGAGAACATTTTTGCTTCAAACAAAACAAAACGAAAATTCCTCCTCTCGGTTACTCCCTCTCCACCGCCCCGGAGACACGGAGACACGGAGACACCATCTACAACACGCCTCACCGCATAATCAACTCCCGTCCAAGAGCAGAGCAGACAGCTCTCCTTCTCCAAGACGAACACTTACCAAAACCGTTACATACACAAGAAAAGGTACCTGACCCTCACCCCGACTATTTTTCCCAGCAAGCCTCTCTCTCTCCTCCGAAAAATCAACAAAACACCTCCACCAAAAATCCGTCGTTTCACCTCGGGCTAGTCGAATCGGCACCAGACCCCCCGCGCCCCCCATCCCGTCCGCGCGCACCCGGGTACCACCCCGCCCTCGCGCTCGCCGCGGGGGACCAAGGCCTCGTCGCCCTCCTGGTCCACCGATTGCCCCGCTTGGGGGCCCCGCCGGTCCTCGCCCTGGGGGAGGGGGAGGGGGAGGGGGCGCCGGTGGCGACGTCAACATCTTCCGCGTCCGACGGTTCGGTTGGCCACCGGCCACCACCCCCCGTTCCAGCAGACACGGGGCCCCCGTGGCCGCGGCCTCCGGCGGCGGGGGCGGCTGGGGAGGGGGACGACGACGACGACGGGCCTCGGCCGCTGGGCGTGGCGGGCGTGGCGGGCGCGGCGGTCACCCGCTTCTTGTTTTCTTCTGCAGCCTGAAGGGCGGACAGCTGTATTCGCCGGCGCAAGGTCGTCAGTGTCGTTTTTCGCGATTGTCGGGGATAAGAAAGAAAAAGAGAGCCGGGAGAGAAGGAGAAGGGAGCAAGTTAACATCCTCGAGCAAGCAAGAAACGGGGGGATATGTTGCTGTTCGGGGTGCCGCGTGGGCACGGAGGGGCAGGGAAAGGTTGGGGACCGATCTGGTGGCTCAGGGGGCAAGCAGGACGGCGCCACCATGGAATATAGGCGACAGAACAAGACATCACACCTCCTGGACAGATTTGCAAAAGCTCGATACCTCCACAGCAGAAGGAGCGACGGTGACGTCAATGCTGGCGTTGGAAGCGTCGCCGAGAGAGAGAGAGAGAGAGAGAGAGAGAGAGAGAGAGAGAGAGCTTTCCGAAAAGGTTGCATCAATTGATGCGCGCATGCTCTTCGCGTCGTCGAGTGTGTAGTCGAGCTTTCACAATCGGTCCGGGGGGGGGCGGTGATATAATGCGTCATACGCCACCTACGGTATCACGATGAACATCCTGCTGTAGCCCCACATGCCCTGCAAGTCCGTTCGCACAACAAATAGCGGCGAAATCAAACTGTCCGATACACGTACACCTCACTTCGACCCCGCACCTGACGAGCCCACATAACTCCCGCGGAGAAATCAATGAGCCATTCCCCCGCCTCCGCCCCTAGGCCTTCATCCCCAGACGGCATCGGGAAAATGTCCGACTCCTGCAGCAGGCGAATAGAAAAAATAACAGCATGCCAACCCGGATGTGTACAGCAACGCAACGGTGGTCGAGACACGACGATCGCAAACACCACAAACGTGGAAGAACAATGACGGTTTCGTAACTAGCTCCGAGCGCAGCCCAATGACAATGGGTAGACGTCATATCAGGGGTGGGGGCACGTTTGAAGGCGAGAGGCGCTTCGCAAATGACGAATCGTACCTATTCTATTTCTGAGTGGGTAACGCCCCACGGCGTGACAAAAAAAAAAAAAAAACGCACGAGCTAGGGCCTTCCTTGCAAGCGCGCGAGGTTGAGTCGAGGAATTTTTTTTTTATCTACTTCATTCGACAAACTAAATAGTGTGGAGTTTCTCAGCGTCAGGACCGTAGATGCTGGTTTGCATCCCCAACTCAAACACACACATACACCAACAAGGTTTGTTTAAACGTATGATAGGCGTGTTTGTATCGTCGACCTGTGGCCGAACATCGGGGTATCTCTTCCCGGCCGGGGTAATCAAAGCCGACGAAGCGCCCCCTCGCCCCCCCCCCCCCCCCCCATCCCCTCATCGGAGGAGACAGGAAGGGCAGAGAGGAAAGCCCTCCCGTGCTAACGCCGGTAGTAGCAGCGGCACAAGGGAGGGCTTAAGGCGAACGGGGGAATCGCTGTGCGTTATTGCTCTCGCGCGCGTGTCGTTCCTCGGCAGGCGTGGGGCTCTCGCCCGCCAAGGGGCTAAAAGCGGCTCACAGACAATTTCTTGATGTAATAAAAGGAAAAAAATTAGGGCAGGAGCGCTGAAAAACAACGTTCCAACAGAGCGCAGGGGACCGAATATCTCGCCCACCAAGGGGCCAAAAGCGGCTCACAGACCGAAACTTCGGTAAACAAGGGCAGGAGTAGGGAAGAAACGCATGTCCCAAAGAGTGCACAGAAGCGCGACTCTCGCCCGCCAACGGGCTAAAAGCGGCTCACAGACAAGTGGTAATTCGACAACACAAGATAGGGACAGAGCAGGTAAAAATGATATCCCGCCACAGAAGAGGTGCAGAGAAGCGTGAGCCTTCCCGGCCAAGGGGCTAAAGCGGCTCACGAAAAAAAAAATCCTCTAGCCTAGTGGGGGCCCCGCAGCATCCTTCGAGAACGCCCCAGGGGGGTGAAAAAAACATCGCCACGTGAAAAAACATCACCTGCGGGCGTTCTCAGACATACATAACCGCCTGCTGCGGCACTTGGCGAGACCTAACCGACGCGGCGATGGCCCCGCTACCTCGCTACGCATCCCTCCTCCTTGCCACACTTACCGATACCCAGGCGAAATAGTGATGTCCCCCCTCGCACAGGAACACCAGCAGGGCGCGAAGCGCACGGTGTGCCTACGGTATGTTTGCGGTCCAAGCGAAAAGCACAAGACAGAACGAAAGCAATCGTGTGCATATTTCGCGAACGCGAAGATTCTGAGTGCGGACAGGATAGCGCATATCCCATGGTACATATTGTACGCCTAAACGAGTGCTGCTCTGCCCCCACAAGAACCCCAAGTTCAAGACCATACAAAAAAAATAAAATAGAAATAAAAAAAAACGAGGCTCGCAACCAACCACAGCACCGCAAAGTTTTCCAACAAACCGAGGGCTGACGATCATTCAAAACCAACACAAAACACATCCCCTTCGTCTTCCTTCGATTATATATGTTTTCTAAAAAAATCCGACGAAATTTCGCCCTACACGGCAACACGCCTCTCTCGCCAGCGACGGTTCGACCCACCTGCGCCTCCGCGTTCAAGTCCGAGTGCGCGAAGCTCTCCTCCACCTCATCCCTGTCGCAGAGCCTGGCCGGCCAAAGGTTTCCCCCGCGGTTTGGGTTCTTGGCCAGCACGATCGACGGCCGCAGCAGTCCCCCGGAGTCCCCCTCCTCCCCGCCGCCGCCCTCCTGTTCCTCCCCTCCACCAGCGGGGGAGGGGGTGGCAGCGGCGGCGGCGGCGGCGGCGGCAGCATCCCGGCCGGTTTTGTCGGTGAAGGAAATCGCGGAGCGCCCGCTGCCGCTGCCTCCGGAAACCGTAATCGCGAGCCGGCTGGTCGAGGCCTTCGGGGGTGGCGGGATCTGCTGCCGCTGCTGCTGCTGCTGCTGCAGCTGCGGGGACCCCGTTGCTGTCGCCGCCGCCGCCGCTGCCGCCCCTCCTGCGGGAGCGGCGGCGGAGCCCCCGGGAGAAGAGACGGGGAGGAAGGACGAGCCCCCCCGCCCGCTGCTGCCGCTGCCGGCGCCCCCGCTGCCCGCTAGGGAGACTGCGGTGCGCGAGGTGAAGACTGTCGTTCCCGCCGCGCGGCGCTGGCGGTAGGCGACTGCAGGGGTGAAAACACACACACACACGGTTGCAGATAAGGCTTGTTTCCTATCGCACCCACAGCAACAATTAGCATGCGACCAGACACGGTGAATCAGCATGCAGATGCCCCCGCTTTGAACTCCAAGCCAACGCCTGGGAGATCGCACAAGCACTTGAGGTTCTTTCACAGACGAAGATGTTCACTGGCACATTTGTGCACAGTTGGGTCTATACGGCAGGTTACACAAGATATCACACCCCCTGGATCGATTTTCGAAGCTCGATATGTCGGCACGAAAAGCAGGGACGGTGCCGAAAATGGCGGGAGGCGTTGGAACCGTCCCATCGAGAGAGACCTATCCGAAAAAGGCTACTCGTCAATTTCGGCATCCTCTTCGTGGAGTAATCGAGATTTGAAAATCGGTCCAGGGGGTGTGATATCTTGTATCACCTACGGTACATGCAGGCGTGAACGGGGGGGCGTACTCTTAATGTTTTGCATGCCTTAGTTGCTAGACCATTGACCACGCTTCGTTGGGTGGACGGAGCAGCGTTCCTACAGGACCTATCACCGATGGCCAACCGTTCCTTCCTACTTTGCCAAAGGGGGCTCAAAAATGTTCTCCCCACCCTGTCGACATCACTTCCCGCCTTTTCAGCCCAGGGGGTGTGGGAGGGGGCAGAAAATTGGACGGAAGCAATGTGTAGGGGAGGATATGCACCGCTCGGTACCCGCTGAGTACACACGACGTGGACGCTTGTGTGCATTCGAGGCAACGCCAGGACTGGAGCGAGCTCGCCAGGTTTCTCCATCAGGTGGAGGGTTCGGGTTCAGGTACATAGTGTTTTGATATTGAGAAGATGGACGATGGCATTCATATGGGAGGGAGGGTGTCCACCCACAACGACCACAACAATCGGCAACAAGCACACCTCTTGGCGAGGTGAATCAACTCGATTGATGATTGGATTTCGCTACTGCCGGAAAGGAACAAGAGCTGCCTTCGACTGGGGTTATGTCTCGACCGGGTGTCATTTCTTTCTTTGATTGGATGAACATTTCTAAACAGAATGAGAGTGCAGTCACTCGCGCGCCTAGACACAGAACCCAAGCGCTCCATCCAAGCGCGCGCCCTCCTAAAGGTGGCATTCCCCTCCCCGCGACCCCTCGACCCCGGCAACCATACGACGACAACGCCTACTTTAGCCCTAATCCACGCACCTCTCTCCTTGCCCGCCGCGCTCTTCTTGCCTGCTGCCCCCCTGCCGGCCCCTTCCTCTGCCACAAACCCACGAAAAAACAAAAAAAAAAAAAAAATATACAAAAAAAAAAAATAAAAAAAAACAAAACAAAAAAAACAACAAAAAAACAAACA
>FN649728.1:726895-742226 GCA_000310025.1 Ectocarpus siliculosus | reverse complement strand
CCTCCCCCCCCCCCCCCCCCCCCACTGGAAAAAAAACAACACAACGTCTGGGAGTACCCCGCAGAGGTGGCCTACAAGAGCCAGCCCTTGTACCAGAACGTGAAGAATATGCAGGCGGCCATGACGGCCGCGATGATCAATCGGTCCTTGGCCTTCTTCTTCTGGATCGCCTCTACCACTCGGTTTATTGCCGGGAAACGGTTCTGCCAAGAAGATTTTGCGGCGGAACACACGAAATGTTACCGCGAAGACGACGTTGCGGAGGAACACGCGAAATAAGACGGCAAAGACGCGCGGCGGGACACAGAAGAGAAATACCGGAAGACGAGGTGCGGTGGAACACACAAAATTTTCCGCAAAGTTTCGGCGGAATACAAAGGAAATAATTAAATTAAGACGTAAGACGATGTTGCGGTGGAACGCACGGAAAATACCGCGACATACTGCGGCGAAACACAAAAGAACAGACAGTAAGAAATCGTTGCAGCGCAATACACGAAGAAAGGCCGCAAAGAAGTTGCAACGGAACACAAGAGAAAACTACCCAAAGACGGCGTTGCGGCGGAATACACAACACGAGACCGGCCGACCAATCGAAATCGGCGAGCGAACGGCAGAAGAATACGCCTGGCAGGAACCAAGGGAGAGCTGAGCATGAGCCACGAGTCCGGGAGGTGGGCAAAAAAAACCCTTGGCGATAAATATCGCGTACAGACGCCGTATCGTGTACAAGGGTCTTGGAACAGAAAAACGCGCCATACACGTATGTAGGCTTCTTGTGGACCTATTGGCGACCAATACTATCGCGTACAGATGCCGCGCAAAAACGCTAGAGGAAAACTAAACGCACCATACACGAGTGCATAGTCTACTACCAGGCTTCCCGTGACATGATATAGGACGCACCTCTGCGAAACTAAACGTGCCAGACACGAGGGAGGCTTCTCATGACACTGTATGGGACGCACCTGCATGGACGACAATGTCGACGATGCGGCTCCCAGGGTAGCCCGCTGATGCCTTAAGCTTTCCCTCGCCTCCGCGGCTTGCCTGCCAAAAGAAGTCACCCCGACAGCAGCAGCAGCAGCAGCAGCGGCAGCAGCAGCGGCAGCGGCAGAGGGGGGTCAGGTTAGGCCAGAGACCGCTCTCACGACGAGACGAGAGATTTCAGATCTTTCGCTGCTCTTACCGGGCCAAGGGTCACGTACAAGCGGCCTTTCGAGCTTCTAGGCTCAACCAATCCCACCGCTTAGTGGGCCCTCGGACAACAAGCAAGCAGGGACTACTGTAGGACAGCGGCCACGACAACTACAAGAGCAGCCGGCCGTTCGCCTCACCCTAGCACACCCGTGGCGCTCTGGAGAGAGTTGTGGATGGCGTTCTGCTCCCGGAGGAGATGCTCCTGCTCGAAATCCCCCGTCCCATCGCCCCCGCCGCGATCGGCCCTGCCAACAACAACAAAAAGGAAGCAGCGAAACGGTTATTTCCAGTGCTATTCAGCTACAATAGC
The DNA here is from genome assembly GCA_000310025.1 of Ectocarpus siliculosus. NCBI lineage: Eukaryota > Phaeophyceae > Ectocarpales > Ectocarpaceae > Ectocarpus > Ectocarpus siliculosus. Next base: position 740,716 of record FN649728.1, on the reverse strand, counting down.
GGAGGCAATTTAGTGCACCCGGATGGGCTCGTTGGTACTCTAGATGATGTTGTTTCCCGGTCAGGGTACGAGTGGATACAGACAAAACGATGCATGCGGCACAGCGAGATGTCCGGCAAAGAGCGCTGGGAGAAAAGTAACCCTCAGTCCGGCCGGAACATCCCTATCGGTTGTGTCGCAAGAGGCATCTTTTGGCGCGCAGCCGAAAGGGGTCGGTGTTTTGGAACAGCCTTCTGTACGTAGAGATGGCAGACGGTCACAACAAGTGAGAGTACGCTGGCGGTAACCCTTCAGGACAGATCATTGAGGGTTGACGCTCAAAGTGTTTTTCCGGTCAGCCCTCCCTTCTACCAAAGCTGCAAGGAACCATAAAATGATCAGTACACACGAACGGTTCGCATCAGAACCGAGTCCGAGGCACGAGGCCCCATTTCCGCTCTCAGGGCCCAACGACAAAAACGCCATAAGAATTAGAACCAAATCATTCACCGAAGGGGCACCCTTTGTGCACAAAGAACCGCACGAGAGACTCGAACTGTCCAGTCGCCTCTTCCATTGCACACGCTTGCGAAACCCCCCATCACACCGAACCCTTACGTACAACTCAAAAACTCAGGCTTCACCTGGACGACTTGAAAAGCTCCGTAGTGTCCCTCTTGCGCTGCAACGCCGCGGAAGTCTTCTTGAACTCCGTTGAGAAGTCGAACAGGATCTCCCGATATCTGGGATTCAACAACAACAGCAGCCCACGCGCATCGGGCGACTAAAGGGGAGCCTATTGGAGGGTCGAGCCTCCCAGCAGTAGAGTCTTTCTTGTCGCAAACACACAGCGAAATCGGAAAGTCTTTCAGCGGAAAAGACGGCAGCCAGTCACCTTCACCAGGTTGGACACTTGGCTTAGGCATTGTTTGTTTGCTGGTTCGTCTTCCGCTTTGTAGAGACTGTCTTGCTTTCGAAATTCCGGAAATTGCGCTGGTGAAAAGCGACAACATCAAACGGGAAGATTTACAGACAGCAGTCGCCTCACGAGCGGTACAACCGACGGCTGCGACGGTTACAGAAACCACCGACCCCGACGCCGGGCAACAGAAAGAGTGCCAAACAGTTGATCCACAGATGAGATGGCATCAAACCTCCGCGAAGAGCGCAAGAACCAACAAAAAAAAACAGCAAACTACAGCAGTAGACACAAGAGAAATCAACCAAGTTACACTAATAGACACAAGGGAAATCAAGCAAACTACAGTAGACAAAGGAGAAATCAACCAAACTACAGTACACACAAGAGAAATCAACCAACCTACAGTAGACACAAGGGAAACGCATTCGCCTTCGGCCTGCGACCGGGATACATACGTCCAGCACCGCCAAGGGTGTTGTACGCTGCAAGAGAACGAGGTGGGGGTATTGTAGCGATATCATAGAAGGGTAAAGAAACGCGACGCACAGCCATGTAACCCTAGGAAAAGCAGCACCGACGATGAAACATGCACGGGCCCTGGAATCGCACGAGTGTTCATGTCAACAACATTATCATCAACATCACATCCGCCACAGTAGTAGCAGCAGCAGCATCAACAGAAGCATCAAGGTCCGCAACAGCAACAACATCAACACCAACAGCAGTAACAACACTTCGAACACAAACGCTACATAGTCCATGCCAGCACGCCTATTAATGTTGTCTGCGGCAAGGGGCAGGAGGGATCTGGCCGACGAATGGTATCAGCACCACCCAAACGCTACCCAACACAAAAAACCACATACCATGCGGTATATCCCATGGCACATCCCATAAACTGGAGGGGATAACATGACACATGCCGGGTGGGTGGGAGGGGGCTCTCACCTTTGCAGCATGGCCGAGTCTGCCTTGCGTGCCCCCTTAGCAACCTTAGCGCCCATTCGCTCGTTGCAATCTCCCAGCTATACAAAACAAAAAAGCGTTTCAGCCAGCAGAAAGGGAGACAACAAGAAGATCGTTTAGCGGGCGGGTGCATACAGCGGGCACGACGAAGCGGAAAACACCAACACAGGAGTGATGCCGGCCGGGTACCTCCAAGGATAGTAAGGTCACCCAACGTGTACAGAAGCGACGAAGTGCCGACGGGATGCTTGGCAAAGAAAGCAAGCGTGGTACAGCAGCAGCAGAGGTACCTGTGTAAGGCTGCATAGTAGTGCCAAGGGGTTTGGCGGGCAAGATACCGGGCACCCGGAACCATTCAGAGTAGGAAAAAACTTGAACATTCCGTCCATGGCACGCGATTTCACTGGCCGTATACAGGGCGACCGACCTCGTTTATGCAGCCTTGAACAGGGATCACTAGTACTGCTGTACGTTCACAGGTGGAAGTGACCTTACCCAGGAAAGGGTATAGCACAATAATGGCTGTGCACGAATGGGAAGCGTGGCAGCACGCAGGCCCTTCATGCCCAAGCCAAAACTCTGAAGAATGGCGTCGTTCAAAGGAGAAAGGAAGGCTCGAAAAAGAGTGCAGGCATCCGGAGGCGGCGGAGACAATCATGGGAGGAGTGTACGGGTAGATGGTACAGAGAGAGGCGGCGGAAAACACCCAGTGGACAATGCGGTCAATTCCCTTGTGGTCGTCGATTCAACACCTTCTCCACAACGAGGGGAAAACCTTGCACGGCGTGCTTCCTCCGACGACGCCCCCCCAAATGCCCACCTGTAGCAGTTTAAGTGTGCTACTTACCCAATCAGAACCATCCTTTCGAGAGCGAAAAATATGGGGTTGAAGGGCCGGGACATGGAGTGATACTTCGTGCCTCTTGGGCGGAGGGGGGGGGGGGGTCCTCAGCCACGACTTTTCCCATTCTCTTCATGGCACTTCGAACCAAAACCACCCAGCATGAAAAATGTCGACCCCACGATAGCCGTCAAACGCTCACCGCGGATAGAAGCTCGTCAATCTCCCCCGCCAAGAGCTGCTCCTGGGTGCTATCCACTGGGTCCTCTGTAAACAAAAAAAAACACAACACAGACGCGATGGGGCCGCCAATCGCACGCGTTGGAAGGCGTGTTTCTGCAGCAGGCGAGGGCGGACACGATTTCTTCCCCAAGGGATATCGATAGGGCCGAAGCTGCTGAACCACCTGGCCCCAACAAAATCACGAGTCATCGTAAATATGGGAATAAATCACTTCTTGAGGTGGGGTCATGGCGTAGCTCTCTCTAAGCGCCACACCTGCATCGTAGAGGATGTCCGAGTTCACCCGCTGGGCCAGCCTCGAGTACGATTGTGTCTTGACCTGTCGCAGGATCAACGAGTTATCGCGTCAACAGCACACACGCAAGCGCACACAGAGAGGGCGCTCGTTTGGCAATGGCCGACAATTTTATCAGGGGTCACAGCACGCATCTGCGTGAACACCCTGCCGATAGGCACGTCCGAGGGGTGGAGGAAACACACTTCAGCGGTGTATCTACGTGGCGGCGCTGTTAGAGGTCTCCAACCCAAAGGGGGTGGGGGACAGGATGAAGGTAAACCACTACACTAAACACGCAGGAAGACAAAACGTTCTGGTGATGAACTAGGAAGAAGAAAAGAAACACATGAGGTATCGTGTGATCATAGAAGGGTTACAGGCTCGAAGACGGCGTGGAAGAGGGGATACTGCTGTATGGTGACGTCTGTCCCAGGTACGGTTCAGCAACGCAGGCCGAGGCCAAACACACCAACAGCGGCAAGAACGAAAACAATCTCCGCTTCAAAGAGTATTGCTATGTAGGCCAAGCGACGGGCGACATCGACGTGCTCTACAATTTTTTTCCTCACGGAGCTAGCCTCTGGTGTGTCTACACGCTTGGCTCCAAGTAGGTCAAACGACGTACAGCAGCAGCACCACGTCGACGGACGCGTTCAAAAGGCATCAACCTTAACTTTTCCCCCTCCCGGGACACTCCTGGTAGTGTGGTTGTCGGTGGGGACCAATTGCAGTGGGGGGTCTCGAATAGTGGCCCTTTGTTTAGCGACCTCTACTTCATAGCGACCACAAAATCGAGTGGCACCGCTGCACCCCGACTTACGCCCGCTGGCCGGCAACAACGACCTGCCCTGAATAGCGACCAGATTCCCGCGGAAATCCAGCGGTCGCTAAACCGGGCTCACCACGCACAAAGAGTGTACTATTGATTGTTCGGCTGTATTGCAAGGCCAGCGTCTTGCCGTTCGCCGGCCGGTTGGGGCAGTCTACGCTACGTAGTTCACGACGTACACGCCGGCTTAGCATGGTTGTGTGTGTCTCCGCAGGATAAGGATCTCCGATCTCTCCCGGGGACTACACAGATACATGATGTAATGGGTGTGATGGACTAGACGCGCGAGGCTCCCCTCGCCTTGGCCAACGTCTCCTCTCTAACTACTACAAGGAACTTCAGTCAGCCCTTTGTGCAGAAACGCTCTCGACAAGAGCCTGCGAGCGTGATAGCGCAGTACTCGCGCCGCCACCCCAAACATAGGACGCCCATGCCTTTCCTTCTCGGCAAGTTGGCCTGCCGTCGGCAGGGTAAGGAGAACCGATCGCCCGTGCCGCGTCGAGAATCGACGGCCCCACAGAGAGCCGGCAGGGCACCATGTACCGCTTGCTCGTGGTGCTGTTGTTGTTGCTGCTGCGCTCTTGAGTTGTTGCAGGATCAACTGCCGACTGATATCGCCGGCATTCGTATTGATTTTATCTCCATGTGTACGCGAACGCCTGTACAACACCGTCGTTCTCTGCTACCCCGCGCCTATTGCCCGGTTAGGGTGAGTGAGTGTGGAGTTCATGAATATATGTCACGGAGAACAAACCCAACCAGCGAAGGTGACAATTTTTCGAGTCTAGAGCGATGAATCTGCAAGTCGTCGCCTACTCGTGAAGCGCACCGTGTACTGCTTACATGTACTTACCGTACTTGTATGTAGTGCCCCCCCGCAACACGCTGGAGCTGGCCGTTCTAAATACTCTCACGAGACGGAGAATGCGGAGCAACCAAGCACACAGAATTTCCCTGCCACTACTGCCGCACTGCCGTGCATACTATTGCGTAGGCCTTCCATAGGCAAGTTCAAAACTCAGTGGAGCATGGACGGATACACACGGTTCTTGGCGACAGGAGCAGGAAGTAACACCCTCAACTCTCAAGGGGGGAACGCGAGCGAGTACAGCACACACAAAGAACACCGCTACGAAAGGAATGATCAAGAGTCATGGCACGGCCCACGGCGGTGTGTACACTTTACCTCAAGGTCGGCTTCCAGGCGGTGTGCCTCCCGCCGAAGGGCTTCCATTGTTTTCGCCCGTGTTCGCCTGTTTTCCGCTCTCTATCTCTCTTTCCTCTGCCCGCGGAAATCCCCACTGCTGTATCACAGCCAACGTTTGCCGTGGTCTGCGTTGTGCAGTCTTGCTGTCTCTGCTGCCTGCTGCCTTTCCTCGGGGGACGCAAAATGGGAAAGACCTAGCGACGAGGGTACTATATTCCGCGGAGCCCCTCTCTCCGCGTTGAGCGTGGTTGTTGCTGGCATCGGCACACACACAGCAGGCACGTCGGGCACGTCGCAGGTGGGTGGTCATTGTCTTCTGTTGTTTGCGATCAGATCTGTCGTGAAGTAGCTTGGTCTGGCGTACGTGGTTGCGGAAATGGAGCAGGAAAAAAAGTACTACTACACCGGCGCCGTAAACCGCCCTGACTACTGTACAACAAGCAGTGTTACGCCGCCCTCTCTCTCGTGCTAGAGTGCCGTAGGCTTCGCCTCCCTCACCCGTATCGGCGTTGTGTTACCTCACGAAAGTCAGGAAAAATCGGTTGAATGCTATATCGACTGCTGCTTTCGTCCTCATAAGCCGCGGGTACAGCAGTTGATTGGCAACTGCAGCTGCAACACACCGACTGCTGTTCGCGCTGCACAGCACCTCAAGCAGTCGGTAGTGCTAAGAGTTGACGCCAGAGTTCGTTCGAGCAAGTGTACGAACGGCGATGATATGGGTATTGAACTGCAGGAGGGTTGGAACAATAGGTCATCAGTGGAATCTAATAATTGCTGTGGTTGTACTGCTGTAGTACCCAATCCTCCACGCACGTTACTCTGCCTTACACCTCCCTCCATGTACGCTTGATATCACCCCCAGTGGTACATGACTCGTTGTAGGACCCGCGACAGCAATACAGCAATACGTTAAATGAATAAATGAGGGCGGAATTCAGTGGCATTTTAGGGTGTTAGGCACAGGGATGGTAATGGCGGGTCTGACCCAGGTACATGACTCGTTGTAGGACCCGCGACAGCAATACAGCAATACGTTAAATGAGGGCGGAATTCAGTGGCATTTTAGGGTGTTAGGCACAGGGATGGTAATGGCGGGTCTGGCCCATCTATGTAACTGCTAGTAGCATCTACTCTTGCATTTCCATCTGGTCTGCAGCGCGAGTAGGATTGAAACACAAAATTCTCCCAGCTTCCACAAATTCGTCTCTGCTGTGTTGGTGAAGCTCTCGTGTGTGCCAAACATCTCGTGCTGCTCCTTTGTCGGTCGCATTATGCCAGGCGCAGCATCATGGAGGGCCTGCAGGGAATGACGCCAGTCCAGCAACAGGACTTCTTGCAGCACTTGGAAAGCCAACAGGTGAACGAAGGGAACACACAGCTGCAGCGGCTCAGGTTTATAGACTACATACACCGCTAAGGTGGTGCAAACAAGGGGGGTTCTCTCGACGGTGCTTCTTCGGAAGGCTAGGGACGAACAGTAGGCACTTGACAACAAGCGTCTTAGTTCCTCCTGAGAGCAAAATCGGGGAGGGAGTCGTTCCGTGGGCATCAAAGCATTAGGCAACAAGTTTAGGCAACAAACATCTGAGTGCCTTTTGGTGGGAACGGCCCACACGAAGGCGGGCAGAGGAACCAGGCACTATATTTGGGGGGTGTACTCATGTAAACGCATGCCTTAGTCGTTAGAGCAAATGTCCTCGCATCCCTGCAATGCCGGGGCGGAGCGATGTGTGTCTGAAACATCCAGGAAGAAAACTAATTGCCTGACTGCCGCATACACGTGATTTATGGTTGGTTTACCTGTCGCGTCGTCCCAATTGGCGTGGAAACGATGTCGCAAGGCGTGACGTTGGCGCTGCCCCGACCCGCGCCCCCCGCGTACACTCGTGTCTCTCTCACCCAACCTCCGCTTGGTTCGGCAACGCGGGAAACACGGCAGAGGAAAGACTCGCTTGCCATGTACAACAACCTGGTGTTTCGATGCTTCGATGAATGCTCCAAGGTAAATTTAAGACCGTTGCTTGCTTGAAATGCGCTCTAGCCCAGTAGATTTGCTAGGGTTTTTGTGTTTGTGCGCCGGACAGGGAGCTAAGGCTGTGTGCACGTCCTGACCATCGACCTTACATTGTGTGTATGTGTCCAGCATGAGGAGTAGCTGATTTTCTGCCGACATGACCTGGTTTCAGATGATATGTTTGTGAACCTTGTGCCCCACGCGCTTGCCACCATGTGCAGCCTCATCGCGCGCCGTTTTGGGCGATAGCACCTGGTCTGCGCAATTCGTCGGTCGGCGGGCTTGTACCTCTGCCCAAACACCCCTTACCCACAGCCGCAACTCCCGCTAGTCTCTTCCGTGTTTTGGCGACCCCGCCTACCGGCCGACTCCAACACACAGCTCGAGCGGCTAGGTGCACGGGAGAGGCCAAGGGCGTACATAGGTGCTTTTTTTGCCAGGGATTAACGTAGCTCTCTACTATCGGATGGCAACCATAATATCGCGCATCGGAAGCAATCTCCTCTGACGATCTCCAAAAGTTTTGACGTCTCGAGTACTCTACCGTGCATGTGCAAGATATCACACCTTTGGGATAGATTGCACACACAAGCTCGATTACTCCACGACGAACAGGATGCCAGATTAAAATGATGTTTTTTCGGAACATTCTCAACAAGACGGCGGTTCCAACGCCTCAGTTTCGGCACACCGCCACCTTTTCTCTTGTGGAGTAATGGAGCCTTGCCATTTGGCCCGGCGTGTGTGATGTCATACGTAACGCACGCTTATCCGTTTCCCCCGACTTGTCTGATTGCCGCGACGTGCCGCTCGCTCTCGTCGCAGAGCTTCCGAAGCAAGAGACTGGATGACGGCGAGACGAAGTGCATCAACGTGTGCGCGGAGAAATTCATCAAGCTCACGAGTAGGGTAGCGCTACGATTCCAGGACATCCAGCAGCAGAAAGCCAAGGACGAGGCTGCGGGGGTACAACGCTGAACCTACCCTCCAGTATGCCTGTGACGTGTATTGGTACTTAGAGCTACCCTGGGGCGGTTGGTTTGTATCATACATTTGCATATGCACAGCACCCTTGTGTGCCCCGTCCTAGGGTACATGCGCATGGCACTTGCGTATCTCTGTCGTTCAAGTCCGACAATGTGTGCTTCGAGGGATGCTCTGTCGCAGCGGTTTGAAATGTCAGGTGTGCCTAGCCAAAGTACATGTTTCGAATCAGTGTTTGAATCGGAAGGGCTGGTTGCAGTCCTCCCCCTCCCCGTTCCTGTAATTTATTCTCTCGAACAATTTTGCTTTGTGTCGCAGCTCCCACGGGTGCTCTGATCATGTTGCGAATACCTGATCGAGTCGTCGTGTGATACATGAAATTGCGGCGTGTTTACCGAATTTGGTTCCCCTTCGGGCCCCTGGTCTGTTCCCGGAAAATCGCCTTGTGTGGCCTCCGCGTTCCGTGATTCCCTAGGCTCAATCAAGCCCATCTCTACTCTCAAGGCATTCCAACGTCCAATCCTGAAGCGTGTGAAACTTGATGTTTTGTGTTCGAGTTTGTGAGTAGGTTTGAGTGGTTGAAAGAAAAATATAACGATTTCTCGAACATTTTTTGGCGGGAAATTGCACGAAGAGGGCGCACACCCGCAAAGTCTGTTTTGCGTTTGCCAATATGCCGTGGCGGGCGTCCGAGAAACGCACGGCAGTGTCGCAATTAGACGGGCACGCAACTCGGAAACATGCACGTGCGTAGTGGCTGGACACCTTGTTGCGGCCGTACAAAGGGCCTGTCACTCATCATGTCGGACGATTGATAGGTCATCGCTGAACGTGCAATTGGATCGAAAGTGTCGATATCTTTCGTGTTATACAGAGCACGGCCTCAATGTGGTTGCAGCGAATGCCGGCAGCTCGGATATCCCCGAATGATTGCCCCCCGCCAGTCAATTGTTGACTTCTTGCTTTGGCATGCTTAACCTCGCGAGGCCTGTGAACGAACCGTGTTGCATTTGGACAGGTACACCCTCTCGTGCATTTCTCGAAACTCTGTTGTCATCTGGCTACTTCTCGTCATTTGACGCCTCGTCCCCTCTCAGTTTCTCGAAAAGTTTAATAGCAGCACCTTGAGCACCCCTCTCTACCTTGAAAACAGTAGTCTATATAGAGCAGCGGCTTCCCGTCGGACATCACCTACTACTTCTGCGCGTTTCTCTAGGATGACGGGCAGGCCTCCAACTCCAACTCCTGCGATGTCAAGGGCGATGGCACGCGCACCTTGGGACTAATAACACAAGAGACACATCCGATTATATATATATCCGAATCCTACGAAAGTGAGCCGAGATGATTCAACTGACGAAACCTTGACCGGTTCCGCCCAAGCCACAAACTACCCAGGTAGCGTGGTTCCTCGCGCAGTCTCATGACTACCCCCCCTATACACACACAACATTGCGCTCGGAGGTGCAATACAGCAAGCAAACGCCCTAGCTACTCAGGCTGTTTCACACCGTCAGGCCCACGTAGAAGGGCTGCTGTCTGCAGTTACCGTTTTGAGTTTCCCCTCCCGTGGAGGTACAACAAACACTCTCAAACAATCTGTTTGCGATTCCCACACTTCAACAATTAAGGGAGACTGTGTAAAGGTCGAAGTAAAGTTCGCGCTCTTCTCTAAAGGGAGACCACACGGATGTCCACAATACCCCCCCCCCGCCCCGCCGCCCATCGTTGCCACCCAAAGATATATGGGAAAAAAAAGGACCTTTTTTCCCATATACCTTTGTTGCCAACCGAAGAGGTAACCCCCAGCCGCGGACCCCCTTCAAAGCACACCCCCCTCAAGAGTTCGCTTTTCAAGCGTCCACGAAAGGTTATCCTCTGTCTCTGCACGTGCTAGCAGGATACTCAGCTCACAGCCCGACTGGCAGACGGGCAGGAGGTTCTCGGAAAAAATATAATCAGTCCTGACTCCTCAATTGGTCAACGGAGCAAAAAAATATTCCGCCTGCTGCAAAACACGCATTGCCTAGGAAATACTACACTTTCAAGCGTCCATGAACGGGTAGTCGGTGTAGCCCTTCCCGGTGCCCCCGAAGAAGGTAGTGTGGTCCCACTCGTTCAGGGGGGCCTTCTTGGCAACCCTGAACACGCAATCAATGTGGAGTCACAAGCAAGTCACATGCAGGCGCGATAACGTGCGAAGCGTGAGGCACGAAAAGCAGGTGGTGCGTGTCGTGTCGCGAAGATTGACGGAGATGACAGTTCCAAAAAAGTGACAGACCAAACTGCTGGCCAAAACGGGGCGCCGGGTGAAATGGATGGGCGTGGGGAACATATGTCGACGGGGTTTTATTCTGGTCAAGGTGCGTCCCAACAGCGGCTTGTGCGCGCATATGCAGCAAAAACCAAGGACAGGATATTGAGAACTGGCTGGAGAGATGCTGAGGGCAGCTAGCTGTACCCTTTTGCCCAATTGCCACGATCAGAGTGCGCACCAATGAAAAAACCCGCTAAATGGACTGTGGTCATCGTTGTCGAGAAAAATACCGCACCAGGATACGCTCGCGCGAAGGCTTCTTACCGGCTTTAGATGGTGATGTTGAGCATGTGAAATACCCAGAGCTTGACCAGAGACGACAAGGGGGCATCGATCATCTACGAACGTTGACGAGGAAATTTTCATCAACCAAACACAAGATCTAGGGGGGCATCGACAATTTACGAACATCGGTCTCCTGCAAAAGCTGATCATGCAAACACGAGACCTAACGGGGGAATCGATCGTCTACGAACGTCGGCCTGCAAAAAAAGCTGGTGATGAAAGTCCAAGATGTAGGTAGGCATCATCTTATATTAACGTCGGCCTGCAATAAAGTCCAGTACGCAAACAAGGCTCGCAAGTATGTTGTACCTAACGGGCAGGTCAGGGTTGGCGAGGAACGCCCTCCCGAAGGACACGGCGTCGTAGCTCTCGCCGAGGTCGCCCTCCCCGAAGTCCTCCTTCTCGTCGTACCGGTTGTTCGAGATGAGGACGCCGTCGAAGGCCTTGCGGATCGTCTCGATGGGGACGACCTTGCCCCCGTGGCGCACGTCCTGGTCGTCCGCGAGCTTGATGTGTAGGTACAGGAGGCCCATGCCACTGAGCTGCCGGCAGAAGTACTCGTGGTTGCCCGTGGCCTCCTCGGCCTTGTCCTTGGTGTCGTGGTATGTGCCCCCCGGGGTGAGACGAACGGCGACCTGTTTTGGGGCCGAAGAGATGATGAGACACAACACATGCTCGAGTCAAACGCAGAGCACTGTCAGAAGCCTGCTGTGTCCCGTTTTCCGGCCAAGGGCTCGGGAATTTCGTCGGTAGTCAGCCCGTCTTGGAGCGGACCGAGGAGGTGCCGTGTCACCATATAAAGTCCAAGCGTAAGTAAGTGCCTAGCCACAGAATTTGAACTTGTGAAGCCCGCACCAGTAGCTTCCACATTCCACCGGCTCTGGTCCTGGCCTCGGCTAAAGCAAAGCGACTCAGTCTCGCTTGTGTTGAGTGATGCCGCGATATTGAAAGTGGACGCAGCTTCGAAAGCTAATGGACACGAAATGTCGGGAACAAACCAGCACATAAACCATCGCTAAACGAGAGACTCAACCCGTACACAATCGACGACAGCTCGCGGGATGCTGATCGCCCGCGTAGTGGGTTGTGCCGGCTCTGAATTTACACCACCCACCTTGTCCTTGCCGACGGCCTCTTGGCAAGCCGTCAAGATCTCCTTGAGCAGCCTGAAGCGGTTCTCCAGCGAGCCCCCGTAGTCGTCGGTACGCTTGTTGGAGCTGTCCTTGAGGAACTGATCTATCAGGTACCCGTTTGCGGCGTGAATCTGGCCATTCATCCCATGTCATAAGCAGAAGAAAAACAGTGGTTAGGACACCAGCAGTCGCTCGAAATCATGGGGTTGCTGGGAGGTAGGTCTCCGAAAGATACTGCAGCAGTAGACAGGAAATATGACATCAAGCGGGCCCGTCAAGAGCTGGGCCGATACGCGCGGTCTTTCAAGGACTCACCGTTCAGAGATACGTTTCCCGCAATATTATGGTTCCGACGTTAAAAACACAGGCCACGGATTTCTCTCTGGATTCAGGGAGACTAGTTTCTGGTCGGTTCTCAACGACAAAGAACAGCCGGCCGATTATTGGATGACAAATGGCGAAACACTGCACTTGCGACTCATGGATTCTTAGCCCCATGCTTACGGGGTTGAATTGGCGGCTAACCAAATTCGATTAAACCATCCCCGTCGTGTCTGCATCATCTTAGCATGTCCATAGCCGTGATGTCTGCTCACTACTGCAATTCTCTCTCTCTCTCTCTCTCTCTCTCTCTCTCTCTCTCTCTCTTCTTCTCTCTCTCCCTCTCTCATTTCTCTGAGCTAGACGTCCATCGTACACCGACTGGCCTGCAACAACGTGGACTCGACGTCCCAGAAGCACCCACCTCCACTCCGTCGAAGCCTGCCTCCATAACGTTCAGTGCGCCCTGGCGGAACTTTTCGACGCAGGTCTTGATGTCCTCGATGGTCATCTCGCGCGGCACCGGCCACGGCTGCCCATGAACAAGGAGATCAAAGGAAAAACGTGTCGGACTGCTGTGCCAAAGAACGTTTCAAGGTTACGTTTCTGCGCGTGGTCTAATCTACAGCTCGTTCACGAGTCGCGGCAGCGTTTCGTCATCAAGTCGACCCCAACCGCCATAAGCAGGTGTCTCCAACCCTGCACCTGGGCATCTTGTGCAGACCACCACCTTTGCAGCCACAGAGTGCTCCTCGAAGCGCTTGCAACAACGCCGCAACAACAAAAGAGCGGATCATAGGAGCCAGCCGCCCTCCCGATCCAAGAAAATACCCTGCGGCGAGATACCAAACGCTTGTAAGAACCCCTGCCTCACGCACCTTGGGCCCCTCCATGGTCATGCACTCCCCTGCGGGGCATGCCAGGGCCGATGGTGCGAGCGGTGCGCGCCCCTCCGGCTGATAGCTCTCGTGGCTGATCCTGCCACAGTGCCAAATCTGGCAGACCATCTTGGCACCCTGCGTGGGGATGTTGGCGACAAGGCGTTACGGCACTGACTGATAAGTCGTTGTCGCCGCTGCTGCCGTTTTTAATGTGAAGTGCACTGTCGTAGGGTTAGGTGCAAAATGGTGTAGATGGTGGCTGCGGCACCCCAAGCAAATAAACTGTCATAGGGTGCAAACTGGGAACGTTCTGCAAATGTTGGCGGTAGCACCCCTTGCGGCGCAGCGAAATAAGCTGATCCGAAGCTAGCTCAAAAAGGAAGGAGGACCAGGCACATCGCATGTCCGTAAGGGGAGACAGCCGACAGTTCGCGTGCCACTGTGTGCAACAGGGTTTACACACGACGCCGGGACCAACCTTGGCGTGGACGGCAGCGGTGATTTTCTTCCACCCGGCAATCTGTTCCGGGGTGTAGATACCGGGGGTCAAAGGGTAACCCTGCCCGTCGTTGCCGACCTGAGTCGCCTCCGCGATGATCATGCCTGTTTCGTTCGTTCC
>FN649728.1:701810-717065 GCA_000310025.1 Ectocarpus siliculosus | reverse complement strand
ACACCACTCGGGGAGCGTCCAACGCTGATATATGCGGGTTGTTTGTTTCTGTTTCTCACCTTCATGCCCCCCGGTTTACTCTTTATGTTCTCCCCAAATGTTTTCCCCACTCTCCTTGGGGGGGGGGGGGGGGGGGGTGAAGGGAGCGTGTCTTTCACCGGGTTTTCTAGTCCGCGAAAATATACACCGAACACACGAAAATCAGGGAAAACCACATTCGTGTGCATTTGAAATTGCATGGTGCTCATCACCAAAGCCAATCCTTACGGGTTCAACATTCTGTGGACCCATTCTAGTCGTGGTCTCGTGCGTGGTGTTTCTACGTTCGAACGTCTTTCACCTCTCCCACAACACACAAGATGCCCACCAAGCTATCTGTTACTCACAGCGGTTGCGACACTCACATCATGTGAAGATCAGTGGCAGCGGTACTACGCCTAAACAACAATACAGCTACATGCACACGTGGTAACCTGATGTTTTCTGGGCATTAGACAAAAGCGAGTATACTCACCCCCTTTCCAGAAAAGGGGGTCCAAGAAAAACCGCCTCGCCGCGACCACCGATGAGCGAGAAAACCACTCCAAATGTAATTCTGACGTCTGGACGGCATGGTCAAGGTCCACGCACGGCACAAACATAGATGTTTTCGAAAGTTGTTGTATGTTTCTAGGTGCATGACCACGCCGGTGCTCAAGGCCACAAAAGGCTGCCCTGTTTCGCCCGAAATTCCTGGTACTTAAATGCCCACTGAAATCTACTGGTACCTTTTTTTCAACCACCCATACTGCTTATTGGTAGACTGGATTTTTTTCGAACCAAAACCCACTTTATTCCACATAGGGTTCGAAAATCAACCTCCTAGTCACCGCACGGCTGCACATCGAACACTCTCGGCAGTGGACGAAAGTAGCTCAAAATTAGGCAAAAAGCGGGGGATTGAAAAAAAGTACAATGTCGATAGGTTTCAGTGGGCATACAAGTACCAGGAATTTCGGGCGAAACAGGGCAGCCTTTTGCGGCCTTCAGCGCCGGCGTGGTCATGCACCTAGAAACATACAACAACTCGTAAACATCCATGTTTGTGCCGTGCGTGGGCCCTGACCATGCCGTCCAGGCATCAGAATTACATTTGAAGTGGTTTTCTCGCTCGTCAGTGGTAGCGGCAAGACGGTTCTTCTAGGACCCCCGTTTGTCTTGAAAGGGGGTGAGTATACTCGCTTTTGTCTAATTCCCAGAAAACATCAGGTTACCTCGTGTGCATGCAGCTGCACTGCTGTTTAGGCGTAGAATGGATCAGCCGATAAGCAAAGATGGTTCATGCATCTTAGAGATTTTTTCATTTCCCATGTACTGCTGTTGACGAACCAATCATGAGTTTATGGGCAAAAATGGGTGCTGCACCTGACATGAGATATCACGCCCCTTAAACCGACAGCTAAAGCTCGGTTAATCCATGTAGAAACAGCACTGGCGGTGCCGAAATCGACCACACTTCAAAAGAACGATCGGTATCGCCGAGAGATGTCCGAAAACATTTCGTTTTCTTTAAACGCCCTCTTTCGTCGCGGATTATTGGGGCTTTGGAAACCGGTTCTAGGGGGTGTGATATCTAATTTCAGCTGCAGCAGTACCCACTTGTTCACGTACTTCCCATGATTACTTTGTCCACAACACCTATGATAAACGACAACTACACTACAGACGCATGAACTATATTTGCAGTTCGGCTGATTCCTGTAGAATGAAGATTGCTCCCCGGTCGGTGACAGTCTATTGTATGTACATTAGTCCAAGTCTACACAAAACGGTCACGCTGTAGACTAAGCAAAGCAGAGAGGCTGACATATTTTACAACATAGTCTCAGGCTGTCCCACAATCGAAAACAATGATGGTTTCGGCCTCCTTCTGCTGTAGGTTTGCCATTTCCTACCGTTCTCTCAGTGCCCGGCCGTTCCTTTCCGTTGTCAGAAACATGTTCTCCAACTTAGCACACTATATCGACACAGAAAGTACCGTATATGGAGTATGACACAAGATAACACACCCCCTTGACCGACTTTCAAAGCTCGATTACCCCACGACGAAGAGGATACATAGACGAAAGGATACGTACTCAGAGAGCTCATGACCAGACGGGCTTCAACGTCGTTTTCGGCCCTGCGACTGTTGCTGCTATTGAAAAATCGAGCTTTGAAAATCGGTCCAGGGGGTATGTTATCTTGTATCATATACGGGCAGTGCCTAGTGAACAAGCGGTGAAACGACATCGAAAGAGGAGAAATAAAGCTCACATCCACACGTACAGGTCATCGAACAAACTCACGTGTGCAAACGTCTGAGACTGATTGAGATGCATGAGTGCATGAGTGCATGAGGGGAGGCACGACATGTGTACAGCAGTAGATCATGCCGTTCGGCATGTGTGTGTAGAAAAATGCCGTTGGCGCTTACTTGGAGGTGTGGAGGATTGGCCATGCTCGAACGAGACTTCCACAGAGAGGCCACACCTCAGTCCCAATGCAGGTACACCACGCCATCCTCGCCGACACTCTCGGCTCGCTGTGCTCCCTACCCTCCTCTCCCGCTGCTCTGTGCTGTGTGCACTCTGTCGATCGATGCGCTGCGCTGGTGCGCTGCGCGGTCGCCTGCGCGGTGCTTGACTGGGGCAGCACAACTGCTATCCACCGCGGGGGATGCTTTTCCTGTCCATCCTCCCCCTGGTGGCAAGCTTTTTGTGTGGGGCATCCATTTTGGCCCGGCCTTCTAAGTCGCGCGCAGCGCCGACTTAGTCGGACTGTTAAGACGAGCGAAGCGAGTACTTAGCCCGCCGCAGGCGAAAAAATTTTCGGTTCGTCTTAGTGCATCTTACACGTCTAAACGCATCTCTGGTTCGTCTTAGCACGTCTTGTATTCGTCTTAGCACGTCTTGTATTCGTCTTAGCACGTCTTGTATTCGTCTTGGGACGTCTTGTGTTCGCTTAAGCGCGTCTAAAATACGTCTAAGCGCGTCTAAAATACGTCTTTGCGCGTCGAAACTGCGTCTTAGCGCGGCTTAAATGCATCTCAGTTCGACAGAACAAGGCCACAAGGTCCTACAAAGCACAAAGCGGTGTTGTTGTGCTTGATGCCGACCAAATCGGTTTTGCGCCCCATTCCATGCACCACCTAGAGCGCGCCACTGCACGTTGCAATGGCTTGGTTGGTATATCATCAGGGGGTAATCGAAGAAATTTGAAGCAGGTGAGACTCCTAGAGACCCTCTTGTTATCTTGGTATATATACCCTTGGTACGACACTACTGTACCAAAAACGATCCAGGTTTTACGTTTATTTTTGCTCATTTCTATCTTGAGTCAACAGAGTAGTAGACGCGTTCGTTGGTTCACAGAGCCGTTGCAAGATATCTACTTTCTACTGTAACGTGGGTACCCGGGGGTGCCAGCAAGGCGCACGCATGCCATTTGCCATTTGCAACGCAAGCAAGAAAAACATCAATAATATGGTACTCTGGTTGAGCCCCTTCGCTGCAAATCTGCAACCAATTTTAAAACTAATTGCTACGTCAAACGCACGATCTCCAAGAGAACACCACACACCACACCCAACAGTAAGAGCGCGATGTTTCGTCCGACTACCATCAAGGAAAAATGCGTCATGTCCAAGGCCTGTGACGGTCGGTGTGACGTCAAACAACTACACACACGACTTGTTGTGTGTTTCTTTTAGTCCTGTCCGCTCCCGGTGTCTTCCTCGTCCTCGTCCTCGTCGCCCTCATCCTCGTCGTCCTCGTCCTCCAAGGCTGCAGCTTGGGCAGGCCCTCCCTCGTGTTCTTCCTCGTCGTCCAAGGCTGCAGCTTGGGCAGCCGACCCCTTGGTGCGGTCAGTCTCGTTGAACCGCACCATGACCGTCGTCTCCACGAGGTCGTTCAGACAAGATAGCTGCTGCTTTCCGAACACGTTGTTGAGGACGGAGAAAACACGTTCCATCATAGCTGACGAAGGCTGCACCAACCACAGCTAGCTTCTCCACGACAGCGTACCACGCGGGAAGAGTTGACGCGTTGTCCACCCAGAAACTCCGCACCGGGTACGTCGACCTCACGCGGGTGACGGCGTTCATGTACTCGGGCATCTCCGCGCGGAGGTTGGTGATGTCGCCCGAACTGATGAAAGGAAAGATGCTCAACACTTCGGGGTCGATGTCGTCGAGAGGTTGCTGGCGGACGTGCACGTGGTTGATGATCCGCGCGGCCTTGAAGAGGTCAAGCTCGCGGCGGAACTTGACCTCCATGCCGTCGCCGAACTGGCTGCTTGAGTAGCTGCGGATGTCCTTGAGGCAGCCCGTGACGTGTGAGCGCAAAGAGGCTAACGTGGCCTCATCCGGTGTGCCCTCGTGGTTTCCTCGGAGCAGAGCTTCGACGTTGGGGAGGGACACGTAGGCGTTCAGGTCGTCCAGCCGCAGGGTTGTCACCACTTTCTGGATGATGTCGTACGCCTGTCGACAAACAACAATGTGCGACAAGGAATTGCAAGCGTTGGCTGTGAGATGTTGTGTGCCAAACAAGGAAGCAGGTGCATGCCGTTGCCCGCATGCAATTGTCAAGAACCTTTTTCGAATTGGGCACAGCCAGCGAAGACATGGTGGCAGCACCGTTGCCTGCGCTTACGTTGAACTGTCTCACAACGATGTCGAGGTCTCTCTGCATGTTGAAGTACACCTCGGAAACACAAGAAAATCTAAATGGTGAGCATCAACAGCACCAAGATACACGCCCAAGTTCCATAACCACACAATCGTGTTCCTCACCTTGAACACCAGGGCATCGTCCCCCTCCAATGCCAAGCATGCTGTCTTGAACGTCAACAAGACGTCCCTGTACATGGCAAGCTCCAGGAGCAGAAACCTGCGCTCGTGGACGTTGTCCAGGTATTTGTCCTGCCGCGTGAAACCGAGAAGCAACGGTGTTTAGCACCGCATTTCAAAAGGGAGCACATTGAGTGTTGACGCTGAACGTCAAGCACACAGGAGAGGCAAGGCAAGATATTATGGCAGACAAAACTCTGGCGTAGTCGAAGGTTCCAATCAGCATACTCCATAAGCGCTGTACCTGCAGCGCCTGGCATGTCTTGTTGCGCCTCCCGTCGGAGTTGCGGAAGGTGCGGATGAAGTCCTCGATGGCCGGCAGCTGGGTGCTCAGGAACTCGAACACCTCAGCCTTGGAACCCCACCGGTGGTTGACAAACCTCGGCCACGTCTTCCCTGCCCTGTTCACGAGCTCGCGCTTCGCGTGGAAGCTGTAGCTGAACACGCTGCTGGTCTTGAGCATAAAATCACTGGCCCTTGGCGCATCGATCTGCTTCCCTGCCAAAATGAAAGAGACACGATGAAGAAAATATGGAGACAACCGAATTAAATGGCGGTTATGTTCATGTTTAGAATTGTCAGCGATTCAGAAACTCTCTTGTGTTCTGTAAACGGTAGGAGACAATGTGCACGATCACAGCTTGCAGTACAAGAGGTTGTGCTATCTCGAGAAGGCAGATAACGAGGTAAGACCACACGTCCCAACCGATGGAAAAGAGAGAAATATTTGCTGACGGCTGCTCTAGCAACAGGAAGCAAGAGCTCCATGGCCCACAACCCGCGCAACACAAACGGGGCCCGCGACTATCTGCGAACGGAAACACAAACTTACCCGAGTTGTCCATGAGGTGGCTGCAGCATGCGATGTAGACGGCCTGCGAGAAGAAGCCGGGCAACACGTCCCTCATAGCCTTGCGGTTGGCGGCGCAGCCATCGAACTGAAAACTCTTCACGAGGTTCTGTTTGGGCGCAAACAGGGGAGGAGGGGCCGGGAGGGAGAACGAGTTCGCATTCGCGCATTAGTATGAGTGCGGTGGGCGAACACCATTCACGATTTCGAAACCAACAAGGGGGCGAGGGTATCAGTCACCACCCGAAGCGTTGCCAACACACGCTTTCATCTCCCCACTCAAACAACATGCATAACTTTGACGGCTGCCCAATGAACTTACCCGATCGGAGATATCCAGCCTGTCTCTGACGACGTCGATCACCTCAGCGGCAATGTTGCGGTTGTTCATGGCGCTCTCCAGCATGCGAAGGGAGACGAGGCGCTTTATGACTGCGAGGTCTTTTCCCACGGCGCGAACAACCACGCCGAACGTCTCCTGGAAAAGGGGACGAGGTTCGACGCCGAAGAGTGATGCAAGAAACGTAGTGTTGAGGGTGTATAGGCTTGCATACAGCTCAGTCTTGCTCACGGTCAACAGCGAGTAAGAAATCCCGCAAACATCAGATGCCACAAGGAATTAAATAAAGCGAATGATCCGAAAAGCACAATGGAAATCGACGGAGGGGGTGCGCAAAAGACAACCGAACGACCAAGAGGCACAACGAGTGTAGCAGCGCAAAAAAAATAGTCTCACGACGGAAGTGCACAGATTCGTAGCATGCGGCAAGTGGACCTCCCTTACCGTGCCGTTGAAAGGCGTCCCATCGATGGCAATACCGATGTCCTTGCCAAGGATGTCCTGACGAATGGAGCGAATCTGCTCCTCGTTGATGAAGCCGATGTACTCCTTCGACTTCGATGACCCCACCATGTCTGCTCCGAGGCTGGTGAACATGCTCCGGAGAGGGTCAAGCTTGGAGAGTGATATTCCGGCACCCATGACTTGAGTGATTAGCTGGAATATAACAGAAGCACAGGTGGGGGGTGAGGCACATGGGAGGTGAGGCGGCCGAGCAAGCACCAGATCCAGAAGCGGAACTATTACGGTAGAACCAGAGCAAAACAATAGGGGACAGCAGGTGCCTACTTCAAACCAATCTTCTTATTGAAAAAACAACCCGAGCGAAGGAGAATTCAGGAATCATCATCACATTACGTAACCGTGTGCCCGGCCAAAGAGTAACCCCCTTATCTGCTGCTGGCTCGACTTGTATGGAAAATTCACACAGCCGTATGCAAACGACTTGAAGGGAAATACTGCAGCAAGTCCACTCTACTACTCTGCTGCTGCTGTTGGCGTACGCACAATAATGGCTGACCAATGAAGAAATTTGGTCGTTGTTCACTTATATAGGATAACATGGTCTAAACAAGGTTAGTCGCGAAGTACATCAAGATATGCAGAGCAAAATTCACCTCGTTCTGTGCTGTTCCAAAATAAAGAGAATGTCGACGATTGAAAAAAAATATTCTGATCACCTTGCAGCGCTTGTCGTTGACCTCGGGATCGACGGTCTTCCCGTATACGGCCCGCCTCTTGTTGCAGTACTGCGTGAAGCGAGTCTTCCTGTTAGGCGCCTCGAACTCTGCGGCCAAGTGCACCTCCAGCTTCTGCATGTGCTGGTTGGGTTCCGCCTTGTGACTACCGTCCTTCAGGAGTCCACAATGGGCCCTGATCGTGGAGAGGCAAGTCCCCAGGCGCTTGGCGCACGGTTCGCAATAGAGGGCGCCCGCGGAAACGACGAGGCCCTCACCCGGAAAAGTCCTGCAGCGTGAGCTTGCCGAAATAGTTTTCGGGTTGGAGGACGAAAGTCCGTTCACCCCTCGAGATCGCTTGCCTGTGCTGTTGTCACTTGCTCCCGTGGCCGGAGCCGCAGCAACACTCCTCCGCTGGCGACCGGCGGCAGCGGCTGCAGGCTTGTTCGCCAAGACGAAGATGTGCGCAGCCTCATTACTCCCTGGAACATATGGCTGCACAAACTTGTCCATCGCTCCAGATGTTGGTGCTTGTGTGCCTCCCGGAGGCACTGGGTGAGCAGCAGCACCAGCAGCTCCAGCAGCAGCCTCCTCTGCAGCAGGAGCAACGACTGGAGATGTGCTGGTCCCGACCAAGGACACGGGGGTGGAGGCCGTTTTGAGGCCGTTCCGACGGACGCGTTGTGTGTCGTGGTAGTAAGCGACACCGCCGCCATTGGCGTTGTAGCCGATGCTGGTGGGGTCAAAGACATAACGGGGCTCGGGACTCGGGACTCGGGGGGCCGTAAAGTAGGTGTGGAGTGTGGAGTGTGGAGTGTGTGAGGCGGCGTTGGCGTGAGGCGTGAGTCAAGGCGTGAGGGCCTTGGCCGGAGCGCGGAACATTTTCGGCGGGCAAATTTTTCAAAATTTGAGTGCAAACATGCAAACATCCTTCCTTCCATTTTGGTAGGAGGTACTTCTACGGAGAACGGAGGGGAGAGAGGGTTGGAGAGAGAAGAGATGGAGGGCGGAAGGCGGAAGAGAGCGAGCTACTCCTTCCCTGCGTCTAACGTCCTGTTAAGTCGTCGAGACAGCTCCTTAACAGTAACCCAGTCGCATCCCCCATTGCGTTAGACGACTGTACGACGTGCCTAGTCGCCATATTGGGGGATAGACGTGCCTCTCCCGTGGAAACGGAGTTAGACGTTTTCTAAGACGCGACTTAGAAGGCCGGGCCAAGGATCTTTGGATCTTTGGTTGATGAGGTTTGGCTTGCGCAAGTGTTGCAGGCAAGATTGTGAACACTTCCCACAATCCCAGTTGGTGGATGGCGTTGCTGGCCGTCAAGTCGAGGTTGCATGGAATTTTATGACCCCGTTCGCAAGGTTCTAGGTTGCCGCCGCACCACAAACCCTTACAACGTGTACCAGTGGCCACCCGTGCAGTGATATCATACGTAACGTACGCTTATCCGTTTCCCCCGACTTCTCTGGTTGGTTGCCGCGACGTGCCGCTCGCTCTCGTCGCAGAGCTTCCGAAGCAAGAGACTGGATGACGGCGAGACGAAGTGCATCAACGTATGCGCGGAGAAATACATCAAGCTCACGAGTAGGGTAGCGCTACGACTCCAGGACATGCAGCAGCAGAAAGCCAAGGACGAGGCTGCGGGGGTACAACGCTGAACCTACCCTCCAGTATGCCTGTGACGTGTATTGGTACTTAGAGCTACCCTGGGGCGGTTGGTTTGTATCATACATTTGCATATGCATAGCACCCTTGTGTGTCCCGTCCTAGGATACATGCGCATGGCACTTGCGTATCTCTGTCGTTCAAGTCCGACAATGTGTGCTTCGAGGGATGCTATATCGCAGCGGTTTGAAATGTCAGGTGTGCCTAGCCAAAGTACATATTTCGAATCAGTGTTTGAATCGGAAGGGCTGGTTGCAGTCCTCCCCCTCCCCGTTCCTGTAATTTATTCTCTCGAACAATTTTGCTTTGTGCCGCAGCTCCCACGGCTGCTCTGCTCATGTTGCGAACACCTGATCGAGTCGTCGTGTGATACACGAAATTGCGGCGTGTTTACCGAATTTGGTTCCCCTTCGGGCCCCTGGTCTGTTCCCGGAAAATCGCCTTGTGTGGCCTCCGCGTTCCGGTGATTCTCTAGGCACAATCAAGCCCATCTACTCTCAATGCATTCCAACGTCCAACCCTGAAGCGTGTGAAACTTGATGTTTTGTGTTCGAGTTTGTGAGTAGGTTTGAGTGGTTAAAAGAAAAATATAACGATTTCTCGAACATTTTTTGGCGGGAAATTGCACGAAGAGGGCGCACACCCGCAAAGTCTGTTTTGCGTTCGCCAATATGCCGTGGCGGGCGTCCGAGAAACGCACGGCAGTGTCACAATTAGAAGGGCACGCAACTCGGAAACATGCACGTGCGTAGTGGCTGGACACCTTGTTGCGGCCGTACAAAGGGCCTGTCATGTCGGACGATTGATAGGTCATCGCTGAACATGCAATTGGATCGAAAGTGTCGATATCTTTCGTGTTATACAGAGCACGGCCTCAACGTGGTTGCAGCGAATGCCGGCAGCTCGGATATCCCCGAATGATTGCCCCCCGCCAGTAAATTGTTGGCTTCTTGCTTTGGCATGCTTATACTCGCGAGGCCTGTGAACGAACCGTGTTGCATTTGGAAGGTACACCCTCTCGTGCATTTCTCGAAACTCTGTTGTCATCTGGCTACTTCTCGTCATGTGGCGCCTCGTCCCCTCTCAGATTCTTCGATTCGTTTAATAGCAGCACCTTGAGCACCCCTCTCTACCTTGAAAACAGTAGTCTATATAGAGCAGCGGCTTCCCGTCGGACATCACCTACTACTTCTGCGCGTTTGTCAAGGATGAAGGGCAAGCCTCCTACTCCTGCGATGTCAAGGGCGATGGCACGCGCACCTTGGGGCTAACAACTCAAGAGACACATCCGATTATATATCCGAATCCTATGAAAGTGAGCCGAGATGATCAACTGACGAACCCTTGACCGGTTCCGCCCAAGCCACAAACCACCCAGGTAGCGTGGTTCCTCGCGCAGTCTCATGACTACCCCCCCTACACACACACAACATTGCGCTCGGAGGTGCAATACAGCAAACAAACGCCCTAGCTACTCATGGCTGTTTCACACCGTCAGGCCCACGTAAAAGGGCTGCTGTCTGCAGTTACCGTTTTGAGTTTCCCCTCCCGTGGAGGTACAACACTCTCAAACAATCTGTATGCGATTCCCACACTTCAACAATTAAGGGAGACTGTGTAAAGGTCGAAGTAAAGTTCGCGCTCTTCTCTAAAGGGAGACCACACGGATGTCCACAATACCCCCCCCCCGTCCCGCCGCCCATCGTTGCCACCCAAAGGTATATGACCTTTTTTTCCATATACCTTTGTTGCCAACCGAAGAGGTAACAGCCACCCGCGGACCCCCTTCATAAAGCACCCCCCCTTCAAGAGTTCGCTTTTCAAGCGTCCACGAAAGGTTATCCTCTGCCTCTGCACGTGCTAGCAGGATACTCAGCTCACAGCCCGACTGGCAGAAGGGCAGGAGGTTCCCGGAACAAATACAACCAGTCCTGACTCGTCATTGGTCAACGGAGCAAAAAAATATTTCGCCTGCTGCAAAACACGCATTGCCTGGTAAATACTGCACTTTTAAGCGTCCATGAACGGGTAGTCGGTGTAGCCCTTCCCGGTGCCCCCGAAGAAGGTAGTGTGGTCCCACTCGTTCAGGGGGGCCTTCTTGGCAACCCTGAACACGCAATCAATGTGGAGTCACAAGCAAGTCACATGCAGGCGCGATAACGTGCGAAGCGTGAGGCACGAAAAGCAGGTGGTGCGTGTCGTGTCACGAAGATTGACGGAGATGACAGTTCCAAAAAAGTGACAGACCAAACTGCTGGCCAAAACGGGGCGCCGGGTGAAATGGATGGGCGTGGGCAACACATGTCGAAGAGGTTTTATTCTGGCCAAGGTGCGTAAACGGCTTGTGCGCGCATATGCAGCTAACGCCAACGACAGGATTTTTAGAACTGGCTAGAGTGATGCTGAGGGCAGCTAGCTGTACCCTTTTGCCCAATTGCCACGATCAGAGTGCGCACCAATGAAACTTAAGACCGCCAAACGGACTGTGGTCATCGTTGTCGAGAAAAATACCGCACCAGGATACGCTCGCGCGAAGGCTTTTTACTGGCGTTAGATCGTGGTATTGAGCATGTGAAATACCCACAGCTTGACACAGAGACGACAGGGGGGCATCGATCATCTATGAACGTTGACGAGGAAATTTTCATCAAGCAAACACAAGATCTAGGGGGGCATCGACTATTTACGAACATCGGCCCCCTGCAAAAGCTGATCATGCAAACAATGACCGCAAGTATATACCTGACGGGCAGGTCAGGGTTATTTACGAACAAGGCCTCCTGCAAAAGCTGATCATGCAAACAATGATCGCAAGTATGTTGTACCTGACGGGCAGGTCAGGGTTGGCGAGGAACGCCCTCCCGAAGGCGACGGCGTCGTAGCTCTCGCCGAGGTCGCCCTCCCCGAAGTCATCCTTCTCGTCGTACCGGTTGTTCGAGATGAGGACGCCGTCGAAGGCCTTGCGGATCGTCTCGATGGGGACGACCTTGCCCCCGTGGCGCACGTCCTGGTCGTCCGCGAGCTTGACGTGCAGGTACAGGAGGCCCATGCCGCTGAGCTGCCGGCAGAAGTACTCGTGGTTGCCCGTGGCCTCCTCGGCCTCGTCCTTGGTCGCGTTGAAGGTGCCCCCCGGGGTGAGACGAACGGCGACCTGTTTTGGGCCCGAAAAGACGATGAGACACAACACAACACAAGACATGCTCGAGTCCAACGCAAAACACTATCGGGAGGCCTCTTGTGTTTTGCTTTCCAGCCAAAGACTCGGAGGTTTGGTCGGCAGGAAGCCCGTCTTGGAGCGGACCGAGGAGGTGCCGTGTCACCATATAAAGTCCAAGCGTAAGTAAGTGCCTAGCCACAGAATTTGAACTTGTGAAGCCCGCACCAGTAGCTTCCACCTTCCACCGGCTCTGGTCCTGACCTCGGCTAAAGCGAATTAGTCTCGGTTGCGCTGAGTGATGCCGCGATACTGAAAGCTAATTGACGCGAAACGTTGGGAGCAAACCAGCACGTACGTCATCGTTGATCGCTATAGCCGGCTAAAGAGACTCAACCCGTACACAAATCGACAACAGCTCGCGGGATGCTGATCGCCCGCATAGTGGGTTTCGCCGGCTCTGAACATACGCCACCCACCTTGTCCTTGCCGACGGCCTCTTGGCAAGCCGTCAAGATCTCCTTGAGCAGCCTGAAGCGGTTCTCCAGCGAGCCGCCGTAGTCGTCGGTACGCTTGTTGGAGCTGTCCTTGAGGAACTGGTCGATCAGGTACCCGTTTGCGGCGTGGATCTGGCAATTCATCCCATGTCGTAAGCAGGAGGAAAACAGTGGTTAGGACATCAGCAGTCGCTCGAAATCATGGGGTTATTGGGAGGTAGGTCTCCGAAAGAAGCTACAGCAGCAGACAGGTATGACATCAAGCGGCCCGTCAAGACCTGGGCCGATACACGGCGTTCTACAATAATTCACCGTTCAGGGATACGCTTCCCGCAATATTATGCTTCCGATATCGACACCACAGGCAACAGATTTCGGTGCGAATTCAAAGAGGCTAGTTTCTGGCCGGTTCTCAAAGACAAAGAAGAACAGCCGGCCGGTTATTGGTTGATAGGTGTCGGAATATTGCGCTTCCGATTCATGCGCTTCTTAGGCTCTTATCGAATGCAGCAGCACACCCACTAGTTATCTTTCTCTCTCTCTCTCTCTCTCTCTCTCTCCCTCTCTCTCTCTCTCTCTCTCTCTCTCAGCTAGACGCTGTTCACACACCGGCCAGCCAAACAACAAACGTGCATTCGACGAAAGAGAGAAAGAAGGCTGAACTCAAGACCTAGTACCGTTAACGAGTTAACAGACATGCGGGAGGCAAGGCAATCCCTAGGCGGCATGTCCATCATACATTTACCATCCACGTAACGCTCGGGGGCCCCGAAGATTAGTACTCTGCCGAGCACCCCAAACAGTCCTAAAGCACCTACCTCCACCCCGTCGAAGCCAGCCTCCATAACGTTCAGTGCGCCCTGGCGGAACTGCTCGACGCAAGCCTTGATGTCTTCGATGGTCATCTCGCGCGGCACCGGAAACGGCTGCCCATCACAGAAGGGGATCGAAGGAAACACGTGTCGAAACGCTGTACGAATGAACGATTCAAGGGTGCGTTCCTGCCCGTGGTCTAATCTACAGCTCTTTCACTTGTGTCGCGGACGGTCCCTGAAGTTTCGTCATCGAGTCGACCTAACCGTCGCAAGCAGGTGCCTCCACCAGCAGGGTGTCTTGTTGGTACTCGGCACACGGGCATCTTGTGCGGGCAACCGTGTACAGCCACATAATGTTCCTCGAAGCGCTTGTAATAACACCACAACAACAAAAGAGTGCGTCATAGCAGCCAAGCGCCCTCCCGATCCCGGAAACTTCCCTTCGACGAGACACCAAAGGCTTGGAAGAATCCCTGCCTCACCCACCTTGGGTCCCTCCATGGTGATGCACTCCCCTGCGGGGCATGCCAGGGCCGATGGTGCGAGCGGTGCGCGCCGCTCCGGCTGATAGCTCTCGTGGCTGATCCTGCCACAGTGCCAGATCTGGCAGACCATCTTGGCACCCTGGGCGAGCCCGTGTGTGGGGGTTTTGGCGACAAGGCGTTACAGCACTGATATTGGTCGTATTCGTTGCTGCCGTGTTAAAAAAGCGAATTGCAGAAACTGTTTAGTAGGGTTAGGTGCCAAATGGGAACGTTCTTACAAATGATGGCTGCGGTACCCCAGGCATACTAAGTGTTGTAGGGCGCGACGCAAAATGGGCACGTTCTAGAAACGGTGGCGACGGCGGCACCCCTTGCTGCGCAGCGAAACGAGCTGATCCTAAGCTATTGTAGCTCTACAAGGACGGAGGGCCAGGCACACCGCAGGTCCGCATCGGAGACACCCGACAGTTCACGTGTCACTATGCGCAACAGGGTTTACACACGATGCCGGGACCAACCTTAGCGTGGACGGCAGCGGTGATCTTCTTCCACCCGGCAATCTGTTCCGGGGTGTAGATACCGGGGGTCAAAGGGTAACCCTGCCCGTCGTTGCCGACCTGAGTCGCCTCCGCGATGATCATGCCTGTTTCGTTCGTTCGGGATACAAAGCGTGAATGCAAAAGCAAGTGCGCAGGGGTAGGGGTGGGTTGGGGGGAGGGGCCTGGTGTAACGGGCGCGCACTTAGAAAAGCGTCAAGGCAAGGTCGAGGTTCAGTTTCTTATTTAATCACGTCGCCACCGCCGTGGAGCACTGGTTGTTGTATATCGGAGTATGGGGTAGGGTCCGCCTGAGTCGTGCTTCTTCACCCCATTTTGTTGTTTTTCGTAAACATTTTAAAGCCATTTCAGAAATATCTCATGATTGCGGGCCCGTGTTTGTAGCGCGTACGACGAGGGAAGAAAGCCAACGAGAAGTGCTGTTTGACTAGTCCCCCCCCCCCCCATCACTGCACGGTCGGCAAGAGACGCAAGGAAGCTGACATGGCAGTATCGCATGTGCGGGATGGGAGAGGAGAGGTTGCCGAGAATAGTATGGGAGGCGAAGTGGGCAAACAAAAAGAGGGGTAGACAACCCACGGAATGGGTCAAGGTTGTAGAGGACGTATGGAAGGGGTTAGCCATCGACGAAGATGAAACGCTGGAAACGGAGGGTCTACAGGGGTTCAAGGAGAATATATCTGTTGCTTGGGCCGAGAGAGAAGAACATGATCTAAGGAAAGAAACCAAGGATAAGGAGGGTTTAGAAGTGTACGGAATGTTGAAAGAAGGAATAGGGTTCAAGGATTACCTACATAGACCAATGGATGCAGGGACAAAGTTAAAGGTCAAATTCAGGACCGGG
>FN649728.1:677722-700647 GCA_000310025.1 Ectocarpus siliculosus | reverse complement strand
TATACTTTAGTATTCCAGTTTATTTGAGGGTACCTTTTTTGGGTAAGTTAGCCTGTGACTACGGGAATCGACCGCGTCAAGTGTTAGACTAGTACGGACAGACGAAGGTACTCGATAGAGAGAAAGGAACGGTTTTTTAATGTGAAGATACCTACATGTTAATAGTATTTGGAGGTAGACGTGTGGTCATGCTTGACCATGGAAATTTGGTACTTACTTCTATTTGGCGTCATCAGATGCTATTAAGTGACGTCATGCAAGACTCGGGCTTGATGCCGAGTCGACATAAAGCTCGAGTCTTGCATGCCGAGGAATGTGTGCGTGTGTGCGTGCGATCGGGTTTGGTCGTGCGGCTTGGGATCCGTGTGCGTTGGCTTGGGTTGCGTTGGAAGACAACGGGAAAGCCTTTCTCACGAGGAGATAACAAAGGAAAGCCACAATAACCTGCATCCGTGGTCGGACAAGAGAGTTCCACACAGCCTGCAGGCGATTGATTCTAAGGGGGTCAACTCTCATTACAAACAAAAAGGAAGGGTGATTATCTCCTCCCATTGGTGCACACGGGACATAGACCAAAAAAATTGCCCGCGGGCACCATCAAATACATTCTCCGTTATCCTGATGGTTCTCTTTTGTTTCGCATATATATGTAGTCGCACCGCTAATTCTTCGGCCCAAACACCCCACCGTGCTTAGGCATGTCTTTGGGTGTACTCTGTAGTAGTGGAACCAACGCGCGAGCCAAGAATTTTCCAGACCAAAGCAGTATCTTGCTCAGTCAGTCAGACCTAACCACGAAGAGCCAACGACTACCACATCACATCGACAAGGCGAAGGAAGGATACATACGTCGTTGCTGAAGTGATGATCAACGGTCTGGTATATATTAAGGAATAATAAATACACACACAGAAAGACTACCCATCCATGTATCTCACGGAAAAACTTGCGAGATGCGCGGGAATCGTTTATGTCGGCCCGTATATATCTGTCCATGCCTGAAGAGGCGGAAGCGAAAAAAATCTGCCTTGGGGTATTTTTTTGTGCTGAAGATGCCGGTGTGCTTGTCGATGGTTTTCTCGCGACTTTTGGATTCGTCAGCGTCAACACCACAATTTGTGAATAACATGGTTCTGAGTGAAGTGCATGAACCCCAGCGACAACGACCGGAACAAAGGGACAAAGAGGCCGTTGGGCTGAATCTTGCGCCCTTCCCGGGAGAGGTGGCGCCCCGCCCAAAAGCAATACAACTGCTGTACCCCTACTGATGCTCTGCTTGATGCTGTGGAAGCCTGGAGGACACGAACGCTTGCTTACCCGCATGTGTAGCACGCTGCTCGTAGTAGACTAGCATGCTAGTCTCAGCCTCCCGGTCGGTAGGCACCAGGTCCATGGTCGCGCGGTTCCTGGTTAGAGGACACATCACGAACCTGTTGCGGAGCTCCATGCCGCCGATGGTGAGTGAGTGGCGTCGAAAACGTTGTCATGATCTCGTGCGTACTCTGTGTACTGCTTTCGGAGCAGCGCAGCGGGAGGGGCGAAAAACTATAGCTGACGTGCTGCTGGAGAGGATGGCGCGTTGGTTGTGGGAGATATACGGGTGCGATCGAAGTGTGCGTGCAGTGCGCGTGTGGTTTTGTTGGGTGATCCGGGGGTGATGTCTCCCCACCGGGACAAAAGGCGGGGGAATACTGAACGAGAAAGATCCGTTTTTACAGAATTAGTTCGGGTCGGGGGGGGGAGACATGGAAAGGGGCTCCGTGTATGAAAATAAATCCACCGCAAAACACCTGCTGCTGTCGCGTGGGCGCGTGGGCCGGCGGCACACGAACAGGTGCAGGTCAAGCGCAAAGCAAGCATGCCCGTCAGGAGGCGTCCTGGGTCCTTCGCGGGGGATAGATCACTACCATGCTTGGGGGTCGGTATGTCTCTTGCAATAATCGGGGCATTATGCAGGCCCCGGGGAGCCCAGAGCTTTGTCGTTGTTCGAGGAGCGGTAGCAGGCGGGGTCATTGACGGTACGGCAGCAGTGACAGCAGCACCAACAGCAGGGAGATCGCGGGGCGGTGTAGATTGCTGCCAGCGGAGACCATCGGTGGGTAGAATGGGGGTGGGGGTGGTGTTGAGGGCATCCATGGACGATGATGACGAGTTCGACCCGGTGAGTTGGAGGTGGATGTAAGTGGTGTTGATTGATCCACGTTTGAATTTTTTGGTCATGTCATGTCGGAATTTTGAGCTGTACATGGCACACGTCAGCAAATCCCACGACATTCGACGAAGAACAATGGGAGTATCTACGCCGCTTCTTGGCGTGCGCGAAAAGCACCTTGTGCACAGATAACGCGTGCAGCCATTTTCCAATGTATGGCAGCACGGACTGTACAGGGCCTGATCTCTTCGCCCATGCTATCCATAGTATCGCCGGGCTTGTCATGTGCAATTGGGCGAAAGATACGGACAATACCACCCCCTGTCCAGTCCGTACCATACGCCGACCCAGCTGATATCTCCAAAGCACCTTTGTATCTAAAGTTACCGTCGCCTTATGTTGAGTCTTCCTCCCCGTGGCCAACTCATCTCCCGCCAGCCGACGAATACCGCCGGCCGGGCATCTACTGCCGTAGTCTCTCACGAAGTCAGTTTTCGGTACAGTACAAGGCAGCAGCGAGTTTTCGCATCGTTCGGAGCGTTGCGGCATCTTCAGCCAGATATCGGGCGCACCTGCTGCTGTAGATGGCTGTGCTCGGCTCCTGTTAGTGTTAAAACTGCTCATGGTTTCGATATTGTATGTGTTTGGATTAAGGACTTTTGCTGCATCCGCTTACATGAAAGCCGTCAACTGCCCCCAACCGGAAACTCCGACGCCGGAAGCCCTACTCCGACTAGACGGGACAACAAGCAAAACGACAAAGAATCCAAGCCCATCCCGAGGACAAACCAACCTTGTTTACAGTGGAATAAGGATGTAAATCTGTGTACAGTCGTGACTCCGATATGGTAAGAGGGTGCCTTAATCGTTTGTCACGGACTGGACCCGCCATAATTGGATTGGGTATCCTCTTATTCCGGTATATACGACGGGCTGCTATATACGAGGGTCGAGGGCCTTTGTCCCACCACCCTCTTGTTTCGGAGCCACGTGCTGTAGCTTGGTTTGCCTTAGCGGCACTCCAGGAAATGATGCCCTTCCCCGTGCGGTACTGCTGTTCCCTGGTGGGATTGTTTTGTTTGGATGCCGACCGCACGGCATGCATGGTGGGCAACCAAGACCCTGACAACGCTTCGCACAGAGTTCGGTTTCATGCTCGACGCTATAGTGGGAGGAGCGGTGGAGTCCTTGTCGCACTAGCCAGTACGGCAAGAGCGGCAGGGGAAGGATGAAAAGCAAGACGAAAGAACACGCTCTCTGTGGAGTTTAGCCTTCCTCCTGCGTGGTCCCAAGCTTCTACTATATCAATACACCCTTCCGGCTTGTTCCTCTCCGTATCTACATTTGAAGGCACACCTATCATATGCGTAGCGTTGCGAGGGTGTACAGTATATCAAAACATCTGGCCCTTTTTTTCTACCCGCGTTTGGTGTTACGAAGCACACCTATCGTATCGTGGTCCTCCTCCCATGAAATTCCGAGCTTCGCGTTTATCAACAACCTCGGACTCTCCGTGTTTTGATTGCAGTCGTAGTCCCGGTGTTAGCGCTTAGTTCCTTCCCTGTTCAGCGGGATGCCCCTGAATAATAGCGGTCCCAAAATCTCGTGGCGCGGCTGCACCTCGGTAGTCAAACTCCAATACAATACAGCTGCCAACCCGCCTTCGGCGATGCCCTCAATAGCGGTTACAACATTTTGTGACACTATGGACCGCTAAACCGGGACCACGACTGTGTGTGTGTTTTTCACAGGATGCCTGGACGGATGAGCTACGAGAGAACGAAGCCAAGACTCAGGGCGGCGATGACATGGGGATGGGCGTGTCGAACACCGTCAAGAAGAAGCGGCGCGCGGACCCGAAATACGTTAGTACCACATCCAACTGCTCTTGAGGGGTGGTTAGCCTGGTGGACACGCAGAGTCGTTTTATCTACGGGTGTTGTTGGAGGTGTGGGATGGCGTTCAGATCGTTATTATGCTTCCAGGTCGGATTACATGCGACAGAGGTTACAAGCAACAGGCAAAGTACAGCATGGCCCCGACTTACCCAACCGCTGGAACCGTTGCATCACATCCCGCAGGTTAACGCGGAAGGGGGGGAGAACACGGTCCTCGAGCTCGCGAGTGCGGCTCAAAACGTGGTGGACAAGTGGGAGAAGGAGAACAAGGAGGAAGAGGAAGAGAAGAAGAGGCAGGCGGAAGCAGCGGCTGCCGCTTTCATGGTGGACGACGAGGAAGAAGACCTCGGGATGTGAGAGTCGACCCTTTTTTTTTTTTTCGTGCGCTGGTTCAGCGGTGTGAGTTTCGATGCATGGAAGCATTACTTGTTGATGCCATCGTGTGGTGTAGATCTTTCCTTTTTTGAGAGTATGCGGTACAGCGTTGTGACATTCGCTAAACGCTGACTTGTCAACTTGTGGATACCATCGTGTGGTGTGGATATTTCATTTTTGTGTGTGTGTGCGGTGCAGCGTTGTGACTTCGCTACGCTGAATTGTTAACTTGTTGACGCCATCGTGTGGTGTGGATCCTTGTCTGCAGCGTTGTTACTTTCGCCACAACTTGTTGACGTTGACGCTATTGTTTCGGAATGTAAATCCTGAGACAGGGGGGTCTCTGATACGATACCGGCTCCCAAGAGCATGATGGAAACTCTCGGAGGAAGCGACAAATTCGACAAAGCGATCAACGCCATGCAGGGCGCGGAGCAGCTCAGGGAGATGGAGAGCATGACCGCTAAGGACCAAAAGAGGGCGGAGATGGAGCAGAGGGGGCTTTCCGAAGAGCAAATCGCCGCCTACTTGGGTGAGGTTGGTCCGCGTTCTGGGAGTCCTTTTTTTTTTTTTGCAGTTGTGATGAGGCAGGGAGTCCCCGTGGCTGCGCGCTCCCCCCCCCCCCCCCCCTCATCCCGGTGTAGTGCTGTCTTCCTCCCTGCCTACTTGTCATGTATGGCCTTGTTTGTTGCTGGCATGGTGGTTAATGGGAGAGAGGGAGATGCATCTCCGATAAAACATGTGACAGGGTCAGGAGTAGTTGATGTGTAATGTTCATCCTGTCATCTGCTCGACAGATCGGTTCGGCCTCTCTCGATCTACCACTATTATAGCGTTGGGGTTACACCGAAGGATCCCCGACCTCCATATTTTTGCCGCGGTGTATCCTTTCGAGTAACTTACTTGGAGCAGAGCTCGATGCTCCTGTCCTTGTCAAGAACCTAGTTGAAGTTCGCTGAGAATTTTATCTCGGGATCGAATCTCCAATCGATAGCGTACTATGACAAATAGTGATCGTTGAGTCCTGGACGAACCAATGCCTGTCGCAATCGTCAAACACGACGCTGTGGACGATGATGCAACACCAAATAAGGGGTTTCATTGCCTCTTGTGCTGAAACGTTCAAGGGGACGGGGGCCGCGCGGTCAATTGTTCGTCGATTGTTCTTCGATTGTTCGCCGGAGAGCAAGAACTATCTTGTGGCGTCAAGGTCCGGAACATCCCTAGCAGAAACGTCGTATGCATAGCTTCAAGACGATACACACATCTGTAATACTCTGATTCCCATAGCTCGAAAATACACACCGTGAGCAGTGGCCTCTGCTGTACCCGGGTGTATTGGAATCCCGGGATTTTTTTTCGAGAATTCCCGGGATCCCGGACGAAATTCCGCCGCGAGAAGCGGTCTCTGTCGCCACCGGTCAGTTTCTCCCAATAGTAGAGGGTCGCCGAGAGACCTACCCCCACATCACGGGACCCGGGCTACGTGGCACCCGAACGCCTCCGCCGGCACCGGTTTTACACACAATTGTACAGCTACAAGCACCGGCTACTGCTGTTAGAACAAAGTGTCACGAGAAGAGTAGCCCCTCGACAGGCAGCAGCAACTCTAACGACAACGTCGACGACGACATCGTCAACAACAACGACTGACACCACAGCAAGTACAATCGCCAACGACAGCAAGCAACCATTGGCCACTGCTGTGAGAAAAAAATGCCACCACAACGATAGCGGCTCAACACGCGACACACCTCTGTACCGACAACGACGACGACATCAACGAACAACAACAGCCACTACAGCCACCGTTGACTGCGATTGTTAGCCAACAAGAACAACAACGGCAGTAGCACCAACACAGATACCACCAGCGAAGGTCCGAACGCGTCTCACGTCTTCCCGCGTCAGGCGTGGACTCATCGGAGGAGCCTCCCAAGTCGAAGGCTGAGGAAGCCAAGGTCAGAGCGGACCAGGCGGCGGCGAGAGCGTTCGAGAAGTTCAACCAAGCGGCTTTCGTGGATTCGAGTGCCTGGAGAGCGGAGGAAGAACTCCTCAAGGTATCGTACTGTACGGTTGTCGTCCACGCTGTAAGGACATCACTAGGATAAGGACGCTCCCCGCTTCAACGGCAACATTTTTTTTTTCAAAAGTATGGTGCCCCCGCAGAATGTAAAACGTACGACCAACACACGGGGGCTTACTCTCATGTGTTGCATGCCTTAGCGGTTAGACCATTGACCACGCGTCCTCTCTTGATCGTGGGGAGGTATTTGAGGTCTCTTCCCACTTTATGGACGTTTTTTTACTTCATGTTGTTATATATACCTGGTATGTCCTTAGCGCATGTTTTGACGGGAATCTTGGTCTCATTGTTTTTCGCGTCATTTCATGGAGTAGTCTTATGCATCAACCAGCGCGAGAGGCCTTGCCGTCACCGTTCGGGGTAGCTTTGTGCACGGAATGTTGCCGGTCGTGTGTCTGAAGAGGATTTCCTCCCCGGTGCGTTCCTGGCTTTGTATTTCGACGCGAGAAGGGTCTAGAAGTTCCTTTCACTTTTCCCTCGAAGGTAAACGCACGAACCGGGCACAGAGTGCGAGAATTTCACACGGCGGTTTGGAGCGTCTGTCACGGAGATGTTCTAGTCGGGGCTGTTCTCACGTACACCGAAGCTTGGATGGCTCGAGGATGCGGTATTCCGAATACAGCGTTCCAGTATTTCATGGTTACATGCACCCGCTGCTCCTTCCTGTCTGCGGAGGGCCGCGCATTGAACCCTCCGTTCTCAGTAGGCGAGTTGTTTGGGCAATGGTTCCGTCTTCGGGTCAGAATAAAACCATCAGATACAAGGGGATGAGAAGATAACGCCCTTCATCTACACAAGACCCGTGGTTTCTATCTCGGCGTGGCCTGCGGCACGACTCAATTTAGGGCAAAGGGCAAGCACGCCTTTACCTAACTAGAATGCCGCCAGCGGGTGCAACTAGCTCGGCACGCGGCTGCCGATTTTCACGGGCATCATGAGCTATTTAGTGACTGTTGTTGCAGAAACTTTCTCGCTTGTGTTGTGCGATTTCCCCATGCGGTGGTGCGGTCGCGATCAGGTGGCGCCTTCTAGCAGCCTGGTCAAGAAGGACGAAAACGGAGTTCCACTAGAGGACAGGTGAGCTGCATTCCCTCCGTCTATGCCTTGGTCAACAAGCGACGGAACAGCCGAACACGGCGGTCCCACGACCTCAACGGCAGTGTTGTTAGCGTTTTTTTTTTTTGTAGTCGCCCCCCGCACTCATTGTGTTTGTTGAAAAAACAGAAGTGTCTTCAAATAAAGACACTGGTAGGGTTTCTTCAAGAATATTGCCCTCAAAGTGGAGGAGTGTCCTTGAAATCCCCCCCCCCCCCACCCCCCCTGGTCTGGGGAGAACCGGGGGTGCTCCGTCCCGGCTTTGTAGGGATGCTAGGTCAATGGTCTAACGACCACGGGATGCACTCCGCGCAACGGGGGATGATCGCCCCACGTTGTGTTAAAATGGTCAAGCTTCCTCGAGGCAGTTACACAGTGCTTACAACTGTCTATGGAAGTGAAAGCACCAGAAAATAAATTAAGTCATACGTAGCTGTCATCCGTACGCAAGGAAGTAAGCACAAGATGCCGAACACCCTTAGCAGGATGCAGCTCACCCTTCATGCGACTCGCCAAATACCTCACGGCGCTTCGCGCTTGGTGATGTGAGAGCCTGGTCCGGTGAGAACCCGGCGTGCTCCGTCCCGGCTTTGTAGGGATGCGAGGTCAATGGTCTAATGACCACGGCATGCACGACTTTGAGTACACCCCCCCCCCTATTTTTCATTCCGCGGGGGACCGTGCTTCTGATAAAATGGCGTGTCTATAGCGGGGACGACTGCACGCCAAGGGAGCGGGTCACCTGGAATAAACGATAAACGATTCGGGTGCTCACCAGGCAACCCGATAGAAAGGGCACGCCGTAAGCCCTCAAGAACCTCTTATTTGGCCGAGGCTCGTCTCTTATGTTGCCTATGAGGTAGACTACCCCCACGGCGACTAAATAGGATTTGTTGTAGGCTTCTTGACTGAGGACCTGTTCTTATGGCCAACTTCTTAATTAGCTTTCGGAAGTTTGAGACCCAAGTTGTTAACTGCTACATACCTGGTATGTTCATAAGTGGGCGGAGTCGTTCCATACTGCAACATCACAATGTCACCTTTTCGCTCAATCAATGAGAGGCCTGTGGCAATTCGCGGCAAACATCCTGGGGAGCGGCGCTCAAGTTCAGACCATTTTTCGGCTACTTCTGAGTTTTTTTTTTTTTTTCCTCATGCGTTTCGGCGAACAGAGAGCAGAATCGACCGCCCTCGCACCCTAATAAAGCGAAAAAAAATGTGGTGTTTTTGTCAGAAAAAGAGGTGAGTATTTGCAAGAACAGACGGCAGCTTTTGTAAGAAAAATACGCCAGTTTTTATAAGAAACACAACAGAAAGCCGTCACCCGCGTACCGAAACAACAGAAAGCGGCACTGCTATGCATTGAAGTGGAGAGGGCTAGACCAGGACGGCCGATAAGAACCGCCCTGTCGTCGTCATCATCATCTTCTTTTCCGTTTACGTGACAGGTTCGTGTACGTGGACGAGTACACCTGCATTGGGTGCACGCACTGCAACCACCAGGCCCCCTCTACCTTCTTCATGGAGGAGGAGTTCGGCCGGGCGAGGGTCTACCAGCAGGGCAGAGACACGGCCGACGCGGTAAGTTGCCGCCAGGAGTGTTCCCCGCCGAAAATCTTGGTAAGATTTGGGTCTTGAATTGCCTTATATGACACAAGATAACCCACCCCCTGGACCATTTTCAAAGCTCGATTACGCCACGACGAAGAGGAAGCATAAATGAAACAATACATTTTCGGAAAGCTCTCAGCGAGACAGCTTCAGCCCCACCGTTTTCGGCGCTGTGACTCTCGCTGCTGTTGAGAATTAGAGATTTGAAAAATCGGTCCAGGGGGTGTGCTATCTTGTGTCATGTACGGTAGTTGTCGGTTCTTCCCGTTGGTACCAAGGAAGGGGCACGGATGCTCTCATTCGTTTGCTTGCCGATATCCATTTTTTTTTTTTTCCATGTTGTATGCTCATTGCTACACCTGTTCGCTGCTTGCCGTTATCCACTCGTTTTTTTACCTATGGTGTCTCTGTTTGTTGCTACACCCGCCCTTTGTGTTTTTGGGTCTTTTTGTCCCAACTGTGTATTCCCCCCCCCTTCGTGGCCTCCGTTGCCGTTTGCCCCTATGTTAAACAGAACAGCCCGTCCGCCTATTATTTGAGGTCCACCCCAGGAAGGCTATGCCCGCAACTTCAAAGCGGGGCGAGCCAACCAAAAAGTAATGCCTCGAAGTCATCATGGCACTTGTGTAGAACGCCTGGAACAAACCTTGACTGTTTTTTTTCTTTCTACCTCCGTTTTCACAGGTCCAAACCGCGATCCTGACGTGTCCCGTGGACTGCATCCACTACGTCGACTTTCCGGAGTTGGTCAGGCTGGAAAAGGAGAGGGAGGGGATCAGCATCAACTTTAAGGCCAAGCTTGTCGGCAACGACCACGATAACGTCGCCAACGGAATGCAGGTATGCACGAGCAATGCTACAGGATTGCACCTCTTAGTCGTTACAACAGCAGTGATCGCTAAATAATGAATAATGCCAAGTGCCCGTATAAATGCTGGTGAAATCGTCTGGCACAGATTGAATGTTCAAGTTGTGTCATACTCTGACTATTGCCGGCTGTCCGGAATAATGGTGGTTCAAGGGGTTGGCACCTACCGTACCGTACCGGCATTATGGCGGGACCACTACCGTACCGAAGTTATTATTATAGTGCTCTGGCTCGCATTGCTGTGTCAGGGGGCTCCGTGACGCGAAGACGTTCGTGATCACGTGTTGACAGAATCTGAAGAGAAGAAATCGACCTCACACGAAGGCAGCACGTGCGTCATGTCAAAGGAGAAGTTGTTTTGTTGGTTGCCTTTTTTTTTTTTTGGTCCGTTCTCTGTTGGGTGTCGCGGAACCTCACCCGGGGCGTTCTGTATGTGGCCGTGGGATGGTATGTAGTCGTGGAATTTCTCTTTCTAGCCGGAACCTGAATACCGTATATGACACAAGATAACACACCCCCTGGACCGATTTTCAAAGCTCGATTACTCCACGACGAAGAGGATGCATAAACGAAACAATACATTTTCGAAAACCTCTCGACGAGACGGTTCCAACGCCGCCGTTTTCGGCGCTGTGACTCTTCCTGCTGTTGAGAAATCGAGCTTTGAAAATCGGCCAAGGGGGTGTGTTATCTTGTGTCATATACGGTAGTATCGGTGTTGTCCCGAAATCAATCGTTTTTCGGAGACCTATGTTTTTCTCACAAAGGGCCTCAAACCAGTCATGTAACGTTAAGTTTTTTTCCTCACGCGAGTTCTAGAATTATCGTGCAGGGTGTTGTTTTCCTGTTTCCTACTGCGTCCCACACAGCCGTCAAAGAGCTCTGGCCTGCTGCCGCTTCACACAGATGTTTGTCGTCCTGTACCGTACGAGTGCACACGAAGCCTTCTTGTCTAAGTAGCAGTGGCCACGAGCTCTGGCCGCGTGCTGCTGATGTTTTCGTCCTGTATCACCGTGTACCAGTACACACGAAGCCTTTCGGCTAAACGGTGACTACGTACGGTACCCTAATTCGTCTCGTCTTGTGCTTTCCGCCCCACCAAAACCATAATAACCTCTTTGTCCTGCTCGGTGGTGATTATTTTCCCGTGTTACTGCTGCTGCTGCTGCTGCTGCTGCTGTTGTAACGTTCCAGAGGATCAGTGGTGACGGGGGCATGCGGTGCGACAACTGCCCGAGCAAGGGGTGCTACAACTGCCCCATGTTCAGCGTCGGCAACAACCCGGAATACACCAAGCGAAAGGTGCGTGAGGCGTTCAGCGCCGGTCGTCAGAGAGGCGTGTTTGCGACCTCCGCCAGTAGAGAAGGGCCCGTCTGTGTCTACAACATCCGTAACACGACGTGACGTATGCATACACTGCTGTTAAGAAAGAAACACTCGATCCCAGTGAAACGACAAAGAAAGCTTAACGGTGGATGAGGTATATGCATGGGTAGACGGATGAATACACGGACCCCCCCCCTCCCGGACTTTCTAATGACCGCTGGTTGCAAACGAGAAATCCGCTAATACTATGTACCATTGCGAAATTTGCGACAAAGCCCACGGTGAGATATGTGTACATATCGTAGGTTTCCCGCAAGATACAACACCCTCTTGGACCGATTTTCATCGCTCGGATTACTTTGCTGCAGAAGCAGTTGCGGTGCTGGAACAGTTTGCGTTGAAGCCGTCTGTCGAAAGCTCTCCCGAAAAATTATCACTTGACTGCGACATCTTCTTCGTCGTGGAGCAATCGAGCTTCCAACATGAGTCTCGGGGGTGTGGTATATTGCGTCACCTGCGGTAGTTACGCCGATCCGGCAGAGGGAATGCGTTACTCAACCCGGTTACGGCGGAAGACACAAAGCGCATACGGGGTACGGCCACAGTAACTCCTGTTTATGGGAAGTCGTCGAATGCGGCATCCTTTTTCTTGACGAAGGTGGTGGCCTCCGTCTTCTGTACAACTCCCTTGACCCTTTCGATCACTGCTTGAAAGGCCATATCACCCCCCCTTCCGACTCATAGAACGAGTATCAGAAAGGAAGGTGAAAACAGCCCTGTTTCTCGACGACAATGTCTCACCCCCACACGATATTGATCCTGGATTGTACGGCGCCCCTCCCGTCTTGGCCAATCAGGAGGAGAGGAAGGCGAAGAGAATTGCACGGAGGAAGAAGGAGAAGGAAGAGCTCAGCGGGGAGATCAAGAGCGCAGAACTGTGAACGGGATCCCAAAAGTTGGAGCCATTGGGCCAAGAACAAATAACCGGTTGCCGGTGTTGGTGGTTGGCGTTACAACCGACAGAGTAACCCTAACCCTAACCCTAACCCTAACCCTAACCCTAACCCTAACCCTAAAGATTTCCTCGCTCTTGAACGCCGAGTCACGATTGGCTTGGGTTTATGGAGCAAGACGGTCGGCTGCCTGTTTTCGTGTGACGGAAGGGGCTTCGGAGCGACCCTCGGACCTTCGGAGCGTTCCTCAGAACATTCCGGCAGCTATTAATAGAGCGTGGCCACCTCCCAGTTTGAAGCGACCGACGCCAAGTAATAGGTTCCACGGCTGGTGCTGCTGCGGTCGAGATAGATCTGTGCGTGAATCTGGAAAGTCGCGTCCTGTCCATTTCACTTGAGAGATAGAGAGAGTGAGGTAGATGTTGAGCCCCCAGGTGGCGGCATTGTCCTTTCCAGTTTTGCCATTTGTGACGCTTCACAGAATTTTGCACAAATCTTTTGGGCCGTATCTTGGGTACGGAACATGGGCTGACGGCGTCGAAGAAAATTGTAGATACGGTAAATTTGATGGCAAGTGAGCCGGTTTGGTGAAGCAAAAATCGTGAGCGAGTAGTGAATTGCTGCCACACATCCAGCTACTTATTGTACGAAACGCAATTTTGGGCTGTGCGTGCGGAGCTTGTGTGCGACACGGCGCACGCGCGCGCATGTCAGGGTTACACAAGTTTGTTGAGGACACCGTCCGTGATAGTAGAGCGGTGCGGAAATGGACGTGGAATCACCGGAAAATGTGACTTGGATAAGCTTGTGAGCCTGATCTTGGCGGTACGGGTGAGGCGCTACGGATATCGCCAATATTGTGGTTATCTCCCGGGATACCACCCCGAGAGGGTACCGGGGCACTCACACGGGATTCCGCTTTGTAGATGGGAAAGTGCCGTTGTTTTGAATCGGCAACGGGTGGAGTTGGGTCTGGCGGGCTGAATGGATAGTTGTGTCTCGGTTTAAAGTCGGCTTGGTGGGCAGGAAGATGCGGATGCGTCTTGCGTTCCCGCGTGATTGTTGGCTTTCCGGTTGACGAACCGTAACTTGCGAAGGATTACCGGACTGAAGGACGTCTGAGAGGTCGGAGGTGACATTCTCGTCAACGAGGGAGGTGACTGATGTAGATGGCGCGTGCAGTTTTGGCGTGGAACTGTATCGGGCGGAAAAATTTACATCTATACTAGCCTTTTTTTTTGGAGGATCTGATGAGCGTGTCGCATTGATTGATGGATCGTCGTCCTCACTAGACCACCGGGTGATTGGTGATTGGTGATTGGTGATTGCGTGTTTGTTTTCACCTGTTTTGCAACGGTCTCTTTCGACTCCCGCGCAAAGGGGTGAGCTTCAAGGAACGCCGTTCGTTCAGAAAAAGCCCGAAGAAGGGGGGAGAGCTGGAGTATTCATCGCTCGGAGAAGGATGAAAAACCGCGTGTGTGTACAACACCACGGAAGCCCGGCTTGGAAACCATCTATTAGTACGCGTCCATCTAGTACGTTCGTACATGGTGCTTCCGTGCGCCCAACTATGCGCGCCACACATACGACTTTCATGCGCTCTGTTGGCGTGACAGGCGTGGAAGGACGCGCGACGATACGCCACCTACGCTCAAGACATCTAGAACCTGTAGCAGGGCTTGCTCACGCCGATCCCTGAGAGGGTTCCATACAAACATGCTATTTTGTCATATACTCTTCGTCATTACATCCGACACGCGTATTAATTGCCAAAAAAAGGATCCTAACCGCTGCTGCATCTCGCAGGATACGACAGCGTTGTTAGACGGCCACGCTTGGAGGCGACTTTTACCATCGACCCCGTCCATCAAGAACACTCACATCTCCCCTCTCTTTCGTTAACCATGGTTCGTGAGAAAGTACGTTCATCCCCACCTGCCGCGGGAAACTTAACGGTGGCATGTGGCTTGGCACTCTCACAACATTTAGATGACGGACGCCGGACACTCACACTAAAAGCCAACAACATTTGAATACATGCACATCAAAATTCAACTACCCCCTGCCCCCTACGACCGCAAGAGTCTTTCAATCTCCAACCAGGTCAAATTACAATTTATGATACACCGAATCCCCTCCCTTGACTTACTCTTCGCTACCCGCAGATGCTCGGGAGAATTCCTCGTGGGCAGAAAGCGGAAAATAAACCAAAATGAATGACGGACACACACAAACATGGGCACATCTTGCGACTGCTGTGCGCTAATTGATTTCAACGAGCGTAGTACACACATCAATCTCCAGAACTTTGTTGTCAGATGGAAGCTGTCACAATCTGACTCCCCTCAACCTCAACTAAAGTAACACCATTCCTGATCTCGAAATAAGTACAGCAGTTAACATCCCACATAAGGTTTTTCCGGGAAGGGTCAATGTTAAATAAGAGAACCGTCAACCACAGCTACTGTACACAACATCAATTAAAACTACCGGAGGCCCGTGCACTCGGCACTACGAAAGCCGCTGATGCTAAAAACTACGGGGAGCAGCTACCCGCGTAGTAGGTGTGGATGATACTCGTGTCGTTTCCGACACGCATACCCACGTGTAAGTGTGCGCTCTAGCCTGAGGAAACATCGCGCGTCTTCATCGTAAAAGGGCTTGCCTGATGGTGTATGGACTTCTTCTAATGGACGAATCGAATGGGCATCCTGGCGTCAGAATCTTCAGACGGCGAAGAGGGAGGGAAGCACGGCCTCCTACAGGGGTAAATACTACACCAGCCACAGCCGCGCACCTTCAACAAGAGGAAGAGAGCCCAAGACAATCCCATCCACAAGCACCACACAAAGGTTGTTCTTCAAGCCACTTTCCAGAACCAACCCTCCCACCACCCACCCAGCGAGCTTACGCCACCAGTGCGGCCGCAAAGGCGGCGGAAACGACCGCCGTCACCACCATCTCCCCGGCGTGCATTCTGCGGAACCCCGGGGTGGAAGACGACGACGCAACGACAACTGGAGCGGCAGTCAGGCTTGTCGGCGGCACCGGAGTCGGGACGGGCGTAGGGGCTTCGGTATCGTTGACGCAGGGGGCGGCGGGGTCGACGCACGAGAAGCGGGAGAAGCTCCCGCACGGGTACGTGGGGATGTCCTGACAGGGTCATTCAGTTCCGTCAACGGTGGACGGCGCAGCGGCAGGGCGCAGCGGCAAGGATGCAAAATAATTCCCCGTTTCACACGGCAATCGCGATGTAAGAACGTGCCGGAAAGAAAGTCAACGACGATGGGCACGGAAGACACACAACGACAATGCTTGCTTACACCAAGAAGTAGCAAAAACCAAGTGGGCGGGGCACGACTTTTGGCACAAGGCAAGCACGCTACGATCA
Organism: Ectocarpus siliculosus; assembly: GCA_000310025.1. Taxonomy (NCBI): domain Eukaryota; class Phaeophyceae; order Ectocarpales; family Ectocarpaceae; genus Ectocarpus; species Ectocarpus siliculosus. Next base: position 684,892 of record FN649728.1, on the reverse strand, counting down.
TCCTAGGAACGGCTATGGTTCCCTTCATTACTTCGAACAATAAACCAGATGGGTCAACCAGTGCTTCCAACCACATCGGAGCTCCCGAACGCAGCGTTTTTAAGGTTTGAGGTGTTCCTCCTCCATCTAGTCTGTCCATACCCCGTCGAGACGCGATATCTTTCGTACCTCGCAGGTGCAAGGACAGCAGTCACCACCGTCGTAGCCTGAGGAAAGCCAACAAAGGAGCACAAGCACGGAAGCGAGAAAATGACAGCAGCATCAGTCAGAGCATGCCGGATCACACCTTGGGGGGCCGCGAAAGTTCTGAGTGTTGCATGAGATACCATACGCCCTGGACTCATTCATGTTCAAAGCCCGATTCCTCCGCAGCACAAGCAGTCATTGCAAAAATGCCTGGTTGGGCGAAAGTTTAACACCGTGAGCAAATATACGTAGTCGCGTGGGGGTCACAACAAGTACGTACCTCGTCAACTCGGATGCTGCTGTTTGTCACACGCAAGCTTTCTATGCATTGAGGCGAAGACTTTACCATCGGATAACACCGAGACCCGAAGCGACCACCATTGAGTTCAGGTATGCGTAGGAAATCAGTAGCTGGTTGACGCAGCGCGAAACGTTTAACAACGGCCATGATCAGTGCCATGCCCGCCACAGGCGCAACACGCTGACGATTCGATCTACGACATGTAGCGCTATTACAACAGCAACTTCGTGGACATCCAAGCCGGAAACTACAGCTACAACGTCCCGCGCACTCACCGCACTCCTCTACGTTGTTAGGTTCGTCGCAATACGCATCCCCGATCATGTCGGCGACGCAAGTGCTAGCAATCTGAAAGGTAACGTCGTCATCGTTTACGCACTCAGCGGCTGGATCGATGCACGCATAGCCACCAGCTCCGCACTCGTACTCCCCTGAGAGAGGGGTGAGCACCGACTGGTTAAACGTTTTTTGTCGTTGTTGAAAACAATAATTGCCGTCGTCCCCAAAAAAACCGTTGTAGGGCATTTTGTGGGAAGCACAGGCAGCCGAAAATCATCGTTTTGAAGTTAATCCGTACGCTGGGGCAGTCCAGACAACAGCAGTACAACAATGTTTCATTGTTTACAGGTGCTAAAAAGGGAGTAGATGTAGCACAAAGCACCAACCGGTAAAAACAACACTCTGCCGTTCGAACCATTCGCATCGATCGGTGATGTGCGGGCAAAGGCCACCCCTTCAAGAACGTGCACCATGTAGCTCGGGTGTACGACCCATTTTTGCCAAAGATCGATAGGCTTCGAGGCAATAATAAAAAGCACACAGAAAACGTCGGCGCAGACATTTCATCTTGCCACAGAACCACAGGAGAATGGAATGAATGGGCTGCAAACCGTACCTTCTGAAACACATGTGCACTCGCAGCAATCGCCCCCGTCGTATCCTGCAGCAAGGCGTACGAGGAGCAAGCACACGCAAAGGGCTGTTCGAAAGGGATGTCGAATTTCGAACACACCACCACAAGTCAGCATAGCGCTCGAAACTGTTGAAAACCTTCCAAATCAACAGGATGAATGCAACCCAGAGTGTAAGACTGCTTCGTGAAAATCACTATTGATCAGGAACGAGGTACGCACGGCAAGTTCAGACGATCTGTTCTTTAACAGTACGGGCCCGCAGTTAAAGAAAAATTCTGTTCAGAAAATAGGCTCAATTTTTACGAAAAATAAGAAAAAAGGGCACACACCTCAATCTCGGCCACAACATAAGAAAAGTCCGAATAAGAAACATGATGGTGTGATCCCCCCAAGAAATAAGAAACAAGGGGTAGCTGGAGGAGCGTGCCCGATCAGAAACGTCCCACTGCTGCTCCTGCCGTGTTCCCACCCCCTACCTAGCTGAACAGTGCATTGTTTCGGAGGAGGTGGTTATTATTTCGCCACGCCAATGGGACACCGAGCTTTCCATTTCTTGTGTTGTATTCTTTAGCCAAATAAGAAAATATAGAAGTGAGAAGCGGATTTGGAGTATGCGACGTTCCAAAGGAATAAGAAATGCCTATAAAGAAATCGGACTACTTCGGCTGGTCCTTGGACCCAAAATAAGGGATTGAGGTTCGACCCGAATTTGACATTTCTTATCTGCGGGCCCGCTGTATACCATAAACTACACAAGATAACACACCCCCGGTGATACATTTTTGGCTTTAAAAATGTTATCACCGGGTGTGGTATCCTGTGGGGTGTGTGGTATCTAATGTAGCCCGGGTGATAAGTGCAGCTCGGGGGCACCTAAGGGGGTGTGATAGCACGTCCGAACACCCACAGAGTGTGTTTGGGGGTGTGATAAAAGGGGGGTGTGATAGCCAGTCTGAACACCCGCAAGGTGTGTTTGAGGGGGTGATAAATGAGGGGGTGTGATAAAAAGGGGGTGTGATAGCAACTCCGAACACCCACAGGGTGCGTGTTTGGGGGGGTGATATAAAGGGGGGGTGATAACACTGCTTGTAGAGTCGAACCGCTGCTGCCGCACACTTTGAAGGGGTGCCGCACACTTGAAGTGTGGTTCTGCGGGGATGTGATAAAACAAAGGGGCTCAACGGAGGTGACGAAACTCCTGAGCACGTGATCTCGGTGATGACTCAACCCCCTCAACACCGAAAAAAGTTTCAAACAAAATAACGTCAGCAATCATCACGGCTTGATGGAGCATGAAAAATGAAAATTAAATCGAAGGTACCTTGTCCGATACGCGGAGGTACATGCGGCAGCATTCTGCGCTCCCTGCACATTCATGTTATTCGAGGTCTCCATGCGGGGTGATTCCCCGCACGCAAGTGTTGTGTGTGTGTGTGACAGCAGTGTGCGATGCCCACGGGGCAGATGATGTATCACCCCGGTGATAGAAGGAGGGGCCCCGTGAATGTATGCGGCGTAACCACGGGGTGTGTTATCTTATGTAGCCCGGGTGATAAATCGATGGTTTGTCAGAAATGCCGAAAATTACCACCGGGGTGTCGTATTCTGTGGGGGGTATGGTTTCTTATGTTTGTGTGTTACCTTGTGTAGTTTACGGTAGTCTGTTTGTCGAGTAGAGAGTAGTCGTGCCCCCCACATGTAGTTGAGAGACGGGGGCTTAAGTGTAGCATGAAAACAATAGGCAGAGCTACCTACAGCAACACCCGTTGCTTGGAACCCTGGCGTGGCACCCGGCATCCCACCAGGCCACGCATACATTACGTTGACTCCGATCAACAAGCACGAGTCTACATATTGCTGCTTTGCAGCTATGAGTGAGTCTTGGCATGATTTGGGGCCATCGATGTCATGGACAAAGGGCAGATGCAACATCGTGTCCCAACTGTTGTTGTGTATCATTTTCTCTCCCTTGATCATGACGCTCTGCTGCTCACCACACTCCGCAAAGTTGTTGTCCCTGTCGCAGTCTCCATCACCGACGGCAGACTCGTCGAAGCACACAGACGAAGTGCCGGTGTTGGTTGCTGTGGTTGTAGCACCATGGACGCCTGCTCCCATGCAGAGGAGCATTGCTGCAAAGATCACACCCACCAACAACGTTGCGGCAGCTGCATGGTTTGACACCCTCCTCATGATCATGCTTGGCACCACTCGCTTTCGAGAAGCTTCGCCCACTCTGGTCCGATGTCGCGTGGAAGCTACAGGGATGAACTGGGAGAGGCAGGCGTGGATGATGAGGATGGGTACACACACGCAAGAGGTTACTTGTTGGCCAGTCAAGGGTGACAGCAGTGAACAACCGGTAGTCCCCAAGGTCGACATGCCATGGTTTCTTGCCGCCATGTTCTGCAACAATATTTAGCCCCCTGCCCAATACTTGGCGGTTCTTCCTCTTCAGATATCCATAGTCTTTGGGTGTATAGTGTGGAATACTGTTCCTGTTCCCTGACCTTGTTAGGAACCAAACCAACAAGACCACGCTCCCACTTGGACGGTAGGGTTACACGTGAATACACAGCACAGCAGTTTCGAGCGAGAAAAAAAGTGTAGCACAGCACCGCATGTCGTTGTACCGTCTGGCCCTGAGTTGGTTTTCGACGATACATACATCCGCGTAGGCTGTCAATTTCTGATGCCGACTACTCTGTGCTGTGTGCTGTGTGGTTGTTTTGCTGTTTTGCACCGCAGCTTATGCACCACCAAACCCAGCGAACGGCGGTGCGGGTCTGGATCCACAACAACTAACTACATACGTTGCATCCGCAGATCTGAAGACTGGGGGCGTCGAAAAATCAATATAGCCAGCGCTGTACATGGTTCGTGCGGCATTTCTCTGTCGCGGGACTGTAAGGTGCCCTCTGCGGATGCCCTCTGCCCTCGTCAGATCTCAGATCTCCCACATAGCACTGCTGTATACTAGCAATCATACACAAGCTGCCATGAGCCCGCTCTCGAGCCCTCTTCCTGGCGAGCGAGTGTGCTGACCTTCTCTTACGTGCCGAAGGTTGTAGTATCGAAGTCTCACAGCAGTGCGTACTGTAGAGCAATCTATCGCCTCTGTGCGGCGGTTGTGTGGTATGCACAGACTATACTCAGAGCAGCTACTTGTAGACAACATGCCGCGCCTGTAGAAAAAAACGTCAGCGCCACCTTAGACTATACCATATAGCACCAACACCAGCAGCAGAAAATCACAGCACGGACGAGGTGGGCACAAAACAGTGCAATTATCCGGGTTGCACCAACGATTCATTACTCGGCATGCCCGGCAGCAACCACGGCCAGGTCTGTACTCCACAGTCGGAAGATGGCGTACTGTAGTGCAGAGTCGCAGGTCTACTGTGACTGCTCCAAATAGGTGCGGCCACGGCGATTGCAGCAAGCAGCCGAGGTATGGCGTTATGGGCTCCATGGTGTAACAGAGTATTGTTCTACGAACGCTAAGCCCGACACGCGAGCAAGGGCATGGTGCTCCTGGTGCGCCGCCGCAGGTGTCGCCACGAAGACTGTTCCAACGGCCACCTCCATCCGCAATCCCGGTAGCAAGGAGGCCGAGTTCTGAACGCGACAGGCATACTCAAGGAGTGACCACCGTCTTCAGCGAAGCGTACTAGCTTTCTTGTCCAAAAGAAGACACCGTACGGGAGCGTCAGGAGCAAGAACGCCCAACGACCCGTGCAGCATGCTGCGGACGATGATATATAAGGTAAACGAAAAAAACGCAAGAAAGTTAACGGACGCAAAAGGCAGAAGAACGACACACGGAGTCTGTCTCTCGGCGTCTCCTCAAGGCAACTCTTTGTCAAACGTTCCTCCAAAAACCTCGTTGACAAAATCGATGCGACGAGGTGAGACGTTGCGCAATGTGCACCCGCACTTCTAAACCGAGATGGAATCGTTTATTACCCAATGCGTGTTTGACGACATATATACACAGGGTCGTTTCGCATTTCGTGATTTCTTCGTCTCTCGCGCCAGGGTCTTTGGATGGTGCATGCCGCATCACCTCACTCAACCTCAGCGTCAGGAGGTGTTCAAGAATGGTCGGGGCTGTTGATGACCACCCATCGCTGTCTTGATGATGGAAAACAGGCCGTCGAGTACGACACTCTGCTGCGCCTTGGATTCGTGTACACTGGTTCGCACCACTCATCATGTAGCTGACGTTGGTTTGTTTGTTGTCGTGTGGCGTTGGTGCACCATCCAGTAGTGCTGGCGTGTTGGCGGTCCACGTTGTTGTCATGTGATAGGTGGGGTCAGTGGTAGCCAGTATCTCACTGCGCCCTTATCCTCAACAGGAAGCGATCTTTGGACTGGGATGCGGTGGACCCCGTCTATGCATACATACGGAGTTGCATGGTTCGTTGACTTGCGATGGGGAGGGAAGGTTTAGCCCCTTCTGTGCGCATGAATGGAATTGCATTGCGCTGCGGGACTGCCGTGGGCGTGGTGGATGGAAACCCCCGCATATACATGTTCTTTGGTGTATGATTCTCTGACCCCATTGCTGGTTGCACCAGGGGTCTGCGCGAAAAACATATTCAAGACACATAGATAGGCCTACTAATCGAAAATCGGGGTCCGTGGGGGGGAGGTACTCATAGTATAGATAGTCGTCGTACATGCCGTAGTCGTTAGATTATTGGCCTCGCATCCCTACAAAGCCGGGACGGAGCACGCCGAGTTCTCACCGGACCAGGCTCTCACATCACCAAGCGCGAAGCACCGTGAGATATTCGGTGAGTCGCGTGAAGTGTGCGCTGCATCCTGCTAAGGGTGTTCGGCATCTTGTGCTTACTTCCTTGCGTACGGACGACAGCTATGACTAAACATATTTATTTTCTGGTGCTTTCACCTCCAGAGACAGTTTTAAGCACTGTGTAGTAACTTCCTGGAGGGTGCTTGACCAACTTATCACAACGCGGTGCGATCATCCCCCTTGCGCGGAGTGAGAGTTCTCAACCCCGCACAACATGATCTACTCGACCACCATTATGGTTACCGCCAAACAAAAAAAAACAGAGACAAAAAACCGAGCTTGTTTTACAACAATGTCGTTGCCAGCGACGAAAAAAAAACCAACCCCGATGGCAAACACCGAGGGAGGGGGTCCGTGGGGGGGGGCGGGGGGGTCATTTTGGGGGGGAAGGGGACATATACCCATGTATCCCCGGGGTTCACGCCGAGGGGTTGGCGCTTGTCGTCCGGCTCTCGCTGTGTGCATTTCCGCTGGAGGTGCTGCTGCTGGAGCTGTGGAGCTGTGGAGACTGCCGAGAGATGGATGGCAGACACCCCGCACACCACAGGGAGGGCTGTCTTCGCAATCTTCTCATGCATACCCCCATGATGAGCATCTAGGAGCAGCCGCTAGCCCGCCAGTCGCCCGTCCGTGTGGTCGATTGGTCAGAGCAAAGTTGATGGCGGGAAGCCAAAGGTCCTTCACAAAGCAAAGCCGGGAAGCCTCGCCGACGTGGCCAGGGAAACAAAGTCCTCCCCCCTGGCGCACTTAGAGCACGGAAGGGAACGAACGGCGCATCTGGCCGTAACATGGCCGGCACCCGGTCCTCGGAGGACGCGGGCAGAGAGGAGGAGGAGGAGGAGGAGGAGGAGGAGGAGGAGGAGGAGGAGGAGGAGGAGGAGGAGGAGAAGGAGGAGGAGGAGGAGGAGGAGGAGGAGGAGGAGGTGGAGGAGGAGGAGGAGGAGGAGAAG